>JAKSZT010053792.1:2315078-2330598 GCA_026826555.1 Tolypeutes matacus | reverse complement strand
CTTCCTTCCTTCCTTCCTTCCTTCCTTCCTTCCTTCCTTCCTTCCTTTCTTCTTTCTTTCTTTCTTTCTTCTTTCTTTCTTTCTTTCTTTTAAATAATAACTATCCTAGGGGGTATGCTGCAGTGGCTAATTGTGGTTTTGATTTGCATTTCACTGATGATCAACAATGTTGCACATAAAACAGTGCTTTTTATAGCAGGGATGATACTGCCCTACTGGGGTGTTTGGGAAATTCTTAGAGTTCTTGGGAAGTGCTACTGTTGGAAAAAATGCTACCAGCCTTGCCACATCTTCAATTACTGAAATCGTATTTGAAATCCATTAGCACTTCTCTTCCCAGATTTTAATAGTTTGCAAGATTATAATTCCAGTTTTTCTTTTTGAAAAGCAAAGCATCAGCCATTCATGTGTGTGTATGTATATATATAAATATGCATCTCTTCTGCTTCACATTAAGTTATATATTTAATTGAGCTACTTGGTCTTACTACCTTTAACCATTTCCATACAACTCACAAGACCAATCAAAGAAGAATAGACTTGTGAAACCAGGAAAACACCCCACTGCTTCTAGGGACCTCATTTAAATGTCTGATTTAAATGGAATTACTGAAAGGAAAAGATTGAAGAAACATCCCAAGAATTAAACCTGGGTGCCCGGTGATGATTTGTTATTTGCTTTGTAAAGTGTGAACATCCATTCAGTTGTTTAAAAGAATGAAGTTGATTTATTTGACTTAACATGGAAAATACCCATTTTACGTCATTTAATTAAAACACAATCTTGTAGAACAGAACACAGAATATCTCACATTTTTAAAAAATAAAGAAAAGGAAAAAAATACATTCTGGAAGGACATATCAATGTGATTTCACTCTAATTTCTTCCAGAGAATGAAATTTGGTGATTTGGGAGTGACAGGGATAGGGAAAAATTAATATCCCTTGTTATTGTCTGGCTCCTGCAATAATCTTCTACTCCTCTCACAATTAAAAAATCTGACAGAGATTAAAATGGCAAGAAATTGCTAGGCCTGTCTAAAATGTACTATATATATTTTTTACAACATATAAAATATGTATCTAACATTTTGTGTTCTTTGCTCTAGTTGTCAAACGTGAATAATATTTGTAATTTCAAATGACACAATATGGATAAGAGACAGATGAGGTTAATGTAATTTTTGCGTGTGGGCGATAATTTCAAACTATTCTCCATTGACGTGTTAAAAAATAAAAGTACTGGGTATCAACAATGAAACTGATTTCAAAATCCTCTCATTTTGTTTCCTCTGACTGGCATATGAAGGAGAAGCCTGAAGACTGGTAAAATACCCAGAGGCAGGCAGCAAAAAGTAAAAGCTGTCAGCTATCAGCACAGTGGACAGTTGGGAGTAGATAAATGCTAAAAATCTATATTTAATATTCCCTGTTGACCAGTTTGCTGGAGATGATTCATAATGACTGATTAGATTTATATTGTTCTAAACTACAATATTCAAAAAATTTACCCAATTTTACATAATAGCCTACTTGGTTAAAATTAATTATCTTTGAGAAGCTTGTAATGAAAGTTTTCACCTTACTTTTTAAATAAATGTAAGCCCTTTTACAGAATGCCCCATAAATTTTTCAGAGCTGTTAATGTAAATATTAGTTGGGAGAAAATGCCATTTTTTAAATAGTTTAAAAATTTGTTCATGTGAAAGAGGTTTACAGGGGCTTTACTGCAACCTACCTAAGTAACCTTTGCTATATAGAAGGCACTACGGAAACTCCCCCCAAATAATTTACTTCAGGGAGCCTAGCTAATTCTCTATAGGTGCCAAAAGATAACAACACCCAGTGCTTGCCCATTACTCTATTACTCCTTGGTGTGATGGTAACTGCATCACAGATTACAGCTTAACTCTATTTTCTACAACATGATAGTTTATAAAATTACAGTCTATGCTATAGCATTTCTGTTTGATTTATACCCAGCCTGAGGCACGAAATCTACTTCCTTCCAGGAAGAAATTATGCTTCTTTGAATGGAAAGGGTAGATGACAATCATAAAATAATTCAGTTTCCCTCTTCTTCCCCCAGTTACCTGTATTCTTTATTTCTTTCAAGAACATGGACAATTAGAAGATTGTTAATGTTTCAGGTTTTGGTAAATGGGAAGGGTTTAGTTTCTTACTTGATTTGTTGGGTGCATATGCTTACAAATTTTATATTATTAACAGTGTTTGTCCATAAACTGATTATCTTTCAAGCAAGAGGAGAAAATTAATAAATCCCAGCATTATTATTTAGCTCATTTTATGCCACTGTCCCTTTTATGAGACACAAATATTTTTTGATGTGTGCAAGTTAGTGAATAGAAATGCTTAAGACCAAACATAGCAGGTCATAGTTATTACCCAGTTGCTCATGCGTAAGATTTTTTCATGTTTAAACAAAGGAAGAGGTTTAGGAATAATTATTTTAAATTATAAATCAATATAAGTTATGAGAACACAAGTGAAGCATTTTCTTCAAGAATTCAGAGAGAAATTATTCATTTGGATAGTGGAGTGTTAGAAAAGTGACAATGAATGCAATGGTATAAATTAGAATAAGAGCTGAGAGTTAAGCTTTTCTTATTTTTTAAGTCAATTCAGTTTTTTTTTTTAATTTATTGAACTATATCACTCATACCTGAACATACATAAACAATAAGTGTATAGTAATAGCTGATAACTTACAAAACAAACATACATAGCATACAGGGCTCTCATATCTCACCCTACCAGCAATACCTTGCATTGTTGTGAAACATTTGTTCAAATTATGAAAGAATATTGTCAAAATCTTACTACTAATTATAGTCCTTATCTTACATTTGGTGTATTTCCCACACACACACACATCCTATTATCATTTTTTAAATATATTTTTATGACAAAAGTTGTAAACTTAGAAAACGATCATGCACATGAGCAGAATATCCAAACAATACCCTTCTATCAACATACCACACCGTGGTGGAACATTTGTTACAGATTATGAGATAACATCATCCGATTATTACCAATTCCACAGCATACATTTGGCACACACTTTCCATACTCTCCATCAACAACACAGTACATCTTTGACATAGATGCAAGAATATTACATTATTACTGTTAACCACACTCCATAGCTCATTCAGTTGTATTTTTCCCATGCTTCTCCACATTCCCACCACCCTGCAATACTGATGTACACCCATTCTAGCTCACAAAGGACACTCTTGCATCTGTACCATCAACAACTATTCTCATCCACCTCTGGGTTTACTGTGCATTTCAGTCCCTGGCTTATTCTATAGCTTTCTGTCAATTGGCATTTACTTCCCTAAACTAACATTTTCAGCCACATCCCCATTTATAAACCAGCTGTTACTCACTATAATGTGTTACCATCAACTCTGTACATTTCCACACTTTTATAGTAAAGCTAATTAAAACTTCTACATACATTAAATATCAATAGTCCATCTCAGTCCTCTTCTTATCTCCTTTAAGAATCCACCACCTACCACAGGTCTTGAAGATACATTTTCTTCTTGAAGCTTTATGGTTCTTGCTTTTATATTTAGGTTTTTTATTCATTTTGAGTTAATTTTTGTATAGTGGTCCTCTATCCTTCTTTTGCTATGGAGATCAAATTTTCTTAGCACCATTTGTTGAATGGACTGTTCTGCCAGAGCTGGCTGGGTTTGACAGGCTAGTCAAAAATCATTTGACCATAGACGTGACGGTCTTTTTTTAACCATCAATTTGGTTCCATTGGTCTATGTGTCTGTCTTTATGCCAGTACCATGCTGTTTTTACCACTGTAGCTAGGTAATACAACTTAAAGTCTGAAGTTGAGAGTCCTCCAACTTCGCTTTTCCTTTTTAAGATATTTCTGGCTATTCAGGACCACTTACCCTTCCAAATAAACTTGAAAATCATGTTTTCCATTTATTTAAAAAATGCTGGTGGAGTTTTTATCAGGATTACATTGAATCTGTATATCAATTTGAGTCTAATTGACTTCTTAATGATATTTAGTCTTTCAATCCATGAGCATGGAATGTTCTTCCAATTATTTAGGTCTTTTAAAATTTTTTTCAACAATGTGTTGTAGTTTTCTGAGTATGAGTGCTTTACACCATTGCTTAAGTTTATCCTGAATATTTGGGTTTTATCTGTCATATTTTATTTTTGCCTCTCTTTTGAAACTTTTAGTTAGACTTATTGATATAATCTTCATTTCTAGACTCTCTTCCAGACTTCTCTCTCCTGTCTGTTCTTTTCAGGCTGTAGCACACCCTTTAGTATTTCCTGCAAAGCTGGTCTCTTGGTTACAAACTCTCTCACTTTCTGTTTATCTGTGAATATTCCAAATTTGACTTCCTTTTTGAAAGACATTCTTGCTGGATATAAGATTCTTGGCTGGAAGTTTTTCTCTTGCAGTATCTTAAATATATCATACGACTGTCTTCTTGCCTTTGTGGTTTTGGTTGAGAGATCGGCACTTAATCTTATTGGGTTATCACTTATATGTTATGCATTGCTTTTCTCTTGCTGCTCTCAGAATTCTCTCTTTGCCTTTGGCATTAGACATTCTGATTTGTATGTGTCTCAGAGTTTGTCTATTCAGATTTTTTTGGATGGGAGTACGTCGTGCTTCTAGGACATGGATATCTATGTTTGGGAAATTTTCTACCATTATTTCTTCAAATATTCCTTCTGCCCCCTTTCCCCTCTCTTCTCCTTGTGGGACACCCATGACACATATGTTTGCACATCTCGTCCTATCCATTAGTTCCCTGAGACTTTGTTCAAGTTTTTCCAATCTTTTCTTCATCTGTTCTTTTGTATGTTCACTTTTCAGAGGCCATGTCTTCAAGCTCACCAATCCTTTCTTCTGCCTCCTCAAATCTGCAATTATATGATTCCAGTGTATTTTTAATTTCATTTATTGCACCTTTCATTCCCATAAGACCTGCTAATTTTCTATGTATGCTTTCATATTCTTCTATGTGCTCATCCAATGTCTTCTTAATATCCTGAATTTCCTTACCCATCTCATTGAATTTATTATGGAAATTTTTTGAACATCTATGATTAGTTGTTTCAACTCCTTTATGTCATCTGGAGGCTTATCTTGTTCCTTTAACTGGTCCATATCTTTTTGTTTCTTGGTGTGGATTGTAATTTTTTGTTGGTGTCTTGGCATCTGGCTTACTAGAATATTTATTCTGGGTGCAGTTTTTCTCTTTAGTTTAGGGTTTTCTTGCTCTTTCTCCATTGCTGGTTGTGTAGTAGGAGCCAAGGATATAGTTGGTGCTATAAGCTGTGGAGGCTCAAGCTATCCTCATTGCCCCAAGGACCAATGAAACTTCTCCCAACTTTCCCCTTTGCCAGGTGTAGGGACAGAGCCACAGCTGTGTGGAATAATCCAACTCCTGCAGGCTTAGACTGTAGTTGCCCAGAGGGACTGATGAAGCTTCATGTCCCTTTCTCCCCTGCCTAGGGCAGGGATGGAGCTACAGGTGTGGGCAGCTATCTATTCAGAGCAGGTCCAAGATGACTACAGTTGCCCACGTAGATTTCTGATTATTCAGTCTTTGCTAGCTAAATGTACTGCAGTTACCTGGATAGGCTGGTGCAGGGCCCATCAACTTCAGGTGGGGCTGAAGCCTAGGCTAGAGCTGCAGGCCAATCTGGGTGAAAGAAACCGGTCTCTACCGTCACTGTGATTTTCTGTCAGCAGAGCTTCCCCTCATGCTGGGGGTGGAGTCAAAATGGCAGCTACCAGCCTCCTTCTGACTTGGAAAGCTCAAACTTTAGTTCTTCTTAGGGTTATACTTTAGCCAGCTGAATTGACTAGTCAGTAGCTGAAATCGGTGGCCAACCATCTCTTCCTGCCGTTTTTGGGAAATGGAGCTTCCAATTCCTGCCACAGAATACTCCTGGAGCGGCTTGTGCTGCTAAAGTAGGATGATCACTGGCCTCCACAGGGTGGCCTGTAATTTCCCAGAGAGGCTGGCACAGCTACCCCCAGCTTCTTTCCTGCCCAAGGCGGACCTGGGGCTTATGCTAGAGTGGCAATCTGATATAGATGGAAAAAAGCTGGTCTCTACCAGCATAGTGATTTTCAGTCAGCCCTGCTTCCCCTCATGTTAGGTGCGGAGTTAAGATGGTGGCCACTGACCTCTTTCTTATTTGGACAGGTTCAAACTTTAGCTGTTCTTAGGATTATACTTTTACCCGCTGAATTTACTAATCACTAAGATGAAGTTGGTGCCCAGCTGTCTCTCCCTCCCCCATTTTGGGAAGTGGAGCTTTCAATTCCAGTCGTGGAACAGCTTCCTAGGGGACTTATGCCTCCAGTAGAGAATAGGCACCGGTCTCCATAGCATGGAGAGCTCTACTTATGAATCTTCTCTGCAGATGGGCAGTCTCCTCCTTCCATTCTTTCAGGGATGTTGCAGGATACACTTCTGGTCTCCTGCAGCCCCCAAATAAGTGCTCTAGTTAGTTGTGGATGATCACCAGCTGCCCCGTAGCAGGAGCTGATTCTCGGAGCTCTTTACTCTGCCGCCATCTTGCTGGTTGTTCCTGTCATTTCAGTTCTGATGTGATGTTTTAATGAAGTAGTGAAATCCCCTTAATATTACTGTTCATTGTTAGAAGTCTGCTGGTGATGGAGTAAAATGAAGTTGCTAAAAGAAGGCAAGGTTTTTTTTTTATTTCAAGTCAGTCATAAGCACATGCTTTCTTTTCTCCAGTTATCTATTTGATATAAAAATAGATAGTGGTTTTAAAGAAGCATGTGAGTTTTATGGAAATTATAGAAATAAAGTGGCATCAACTTCTCAAGTTTCTGAGAGATTATAATCTTTCCTTTTCATCTTCTAGATTCAGACATGAAGACTGCAGGGCTGGCAACAGGTATAGGTACTAAGGTGGCCCAGACTGCCACTTGAATAAATGGACTGAGGCCTTGGTGGATGGTGCTCAGGATGGTTCTTGCATTGGGGAAACAATCCCTGGCTTGGAGCAAGGTTGTGCAGCCATACTTGCTACACTGGAAGTCCTCTCCTGACTGCACATTATTGACATAATGCCAAAAGAAATCTATTTTCTTCAGTCCAAAAAGCAGTATTCCTTCTGAATATTGTTCTTACTCATTGCCACAAACACAGGCTGCCTAAAATTTTGAGTGAATTGGATAGACATTTTTGTTATTTGTAAACTCTGAGTCAGGGGAATGCAGGGAAAATATCCTGAATGGGAATGAATTGGCTAGATTGGATCAGAAGTACATAGAAACACATCATTGGGAATGGGGCAATGTGGGGTCCTGAGGGAAGATTCTGAGCTTATATCATGAAAAAGGAAATATATTACTGATTTGAATTGTTACACGATATGTGAAACTTCCAGGTAGCATTTTAATACTCCATTCCTTGATAGTTTACAATCCTATCAAAAATAAAGTATTATTTTGAGTAAGGGAAACTGTGAGAGACCTCCTTTTTCCTTCACCAAAGAAGTGTATACCAGCTTAGTTCTAGTTCTAGTTCTACAGTAGAAATCACTGGGTGTGAGGTGTCATTAGAATCTTATCTTCAGTTCTAGATACGTATTTTAAGTTGGAATTTAACATTTCTCATTTCCTCCAAGAGACAATGACTCACTTCTCTGAGGAGAGAAGGAAATTGGAAAAAGTTAAAAAATCCTATGATACTATATTTTGTAAAATATAGCATCTAAAAGAGCAATAGATGTTTGATAAAACATTTATAAATAACTGTGACTTACTTCCATCATTTTTCTTGGGGAAATGGAAACATAATTAAACAGTTTATTTCAAACATGCAATTTTATTAAAAGTAAGCAAAAGACACAAAATGATCAATATTTCCATTTGGAATATCTTACATATTAATATATATTAAAGCATGACTGTGTTGGCCTATGTTGGTATTATATTTCAACACAGGACAACGACTTGTTTCAGTCAAGTTTATTTCATTGATCCTAGTGGTGTTTTCCAGCATGAAAATAGCACAAAATAAAAATATGAGCATTCAAAGTAGTTTTATGGCAATAACCAATAACCTAAGTGACCTGATCTAAAAGTCCAATTTAAAACTCAGAAAGCATACTTATAAAATATGCAAATAGCCAGATGAATTATAGAAATAATCTTTTACTTGGAGGCATGCCATATTCCAAGTAAATGGATTATAAAGATGGAAGTAAAGTTATTGAATAAAGATATATTGAAGAGGCTAAATATTTTCATCACTGTGGCACTTTATTAGATGTTCCAACTTTATAAGAACAAACACTGTATCATCTCTGTGGGCCCAGGTTTACCTATTGGGATCTGCTTCAATCTTTTCTTTTCAATAAATCTAGTCATATCAGAAATTTTAATGAAGTTGATAGAAAGAGTAGGACATCTATACCTGGTTTCTCAAATATATTTCTCTTTCATGGGGCTTGTGAATTGTGAGGAAATGGCTTAATGTAGTAAAACTAGATGACTCAATTAAATATATAAATTAATGCAAATCAGAGTGGGAAATATATTTTCTTCAATGAAAGAAAAAAATGGATAAAGTTATTTTGGTAGTCTTAAACAATTTATATATTTAGGCTCACTTATATAAGATTTTTGTTAATATGGTTCTGAAATATCTGCATTGAATAGTCATAATTACTCAAGTTGGCAAGAAATATTATGCTTTGTCTCTGCTATAGTTGTTCAAAAGATCAAGGCTGTATAGGTTAATAGCCACTAAGTGCTGCTTTAATTGAAAAAAGTCAACAACAGAAAGCACCTAAAAATATTTTACAATGTACATAAATCATATTTAACACAACTGAGCTTTTGTAAAAAAAATTATATTTTTAATTATTTGCATTTTATAATTTCAGATATGTCTTTTCTGTAGTAAAAGAAAAAAAGGTTCAATTCAAAATAAACTTTGCCTAATGATGATGTCATCTCCCTAATATTTTAACCTGGAAAAAGTGTTCTCATAAAAATATTTACCAACACATGCCATTAGTTAATTTCTGCACTAACCACACAACATTGAACATACCTAGAAGCTATAGTGATAGACATAAATGTAAAAATGGAGTGAACTTCCTCTTCTATGGGAATCAACACAATTTTTTTTTCAAAAGTATTTTAAAATAGCCACTTTCTTGGTTCCCTTGACCTAAGAAGAGAATGATACAGAAATGCAATCATTGTCTTTTTAATTATCAAGAGTTCTGCAAGGAAGAAAAATCAAAGAGCTAATACTTGCATAAGAAATAAAGGTTATGCCTAAAACAGGTGCAAATTTTTTAAAAAACAAGAATCTGTCTTTTCTATCAACACAGCTTCCTCCATCTTCCTAACAAGTGATTTTAATCTGGATCTAGAACCCAGCAAGTTTGTGTACTATCTCTGAAGACCACAACAGATGTAAAAAAGGATAGCTTGGCATCTTTTTGATTTCTTGGATTGTACCATTGCTCACCATCATATCACTCAATAAATGAGGGAATCTGAATTCCCAGCCTGGAGAGCTCTGCCACATTCTCCAAGGGAGCAGCAACAGTCTTCTGAGTGCAGGGACAGTGTCTGTAAAAAAAGGATGGCCCACTGATGAGTTCTTGTTATTGATGACTACCCTTATGAGTCTTTGCTCTTGTAACTGAAACTTAGCCTACTGTTATGGGGTGCCTAAGGGTTGCCACCTGAGAGCCTCCTTGTTGCTCAAATGTGGCCTCTCTCTAAGCCAAACTCAGCATATGAATGCATTACCTTCCCCCCAACGTGGGACATGACTCCCAGGGATGAGTCTCCCTGGCAATGAGGGATTTATACAAAGTGCCAACTGGCAACACGACTGGAAAAAGACCATGAATAAAAGGAGGAAACGGTAAAGACAAATGAGTTCAAGTGGCTAAGAGACTTCAAAGAGAGTCAGGAGATCAGCCCAGTGGTAACACTTATGCACACCTCAGTAGGATCTCATAGAACACCAAAGTGCATATCACCCCACACAGAGGGGCTCCTGAGAGCTCTGGAGACACCCAGGTCCTATATAAGGGGGGATAGCCCCAGAGACTGACGCCTTATCAGTGGGCTCTATTTTGGAACCTGTGCTCCTAAGAGTGACAGAATTGGACTCAAATAAGTCCTCCCTGCACATGGTTTATCAGTCCCTTCTATTCAAACCTATATGTGATGCTGGAGTCTTTAGGTGTACTTCCAGAGACTGGAGCCTCTGGCCTACCTATGTGCCAGGTATGTGTGGAATCTCGGTGGAGCTGCAACTCCTACCCTACAGCTCAATGGACTCATCCAAGTCACCTGGCGAGGAGACAACTATGGGCAACAGCCATCCCAGGGAATGGAGACGGCCTGCATCTGCAGGCAGCATAATCCCACCCACCATATCCATGGGATATAAGCCCTCTCTCACTTGGAGGTGGAGTGGACATCACCATCCCAGTCCCCTCAGGATTGTGGGAAGAACTATGGACTAGAGTGGACTTAATAGTATTCTGTTGTACACATATGGTGATTCTAGCAACGGAAGAAGTTATAACAGTGAGGTGGAGCCGGTGGCCACTGGACACTTTCAGGGCAGGGAGGGGATGTGCAGTTGAAATACAGGGGCTTTTTAGGGACTTGGGGGTTGTCCTGAGTGCCGTTGTGGCAATGGATGTAGGCCATTTTAAATCAGCACACACCATTCAGAACTGTGTGGGAGAGTGTGGTCTACGATGTGAACTGTGGTCTATGGTTGATGGCAAGGCCCCAGGATGTGTAGATCCATTGAGGGTGATGGGCCACACTTGTGGGAGATGTTTCTGTGGGATGTTGGGGCGGGTGGGGGATGGGGAGTGTGGCAATCCCTGTAGTTTCCATGTAATATTTGGGTAATCTTAGCACCTTTAAAAATATATATATGTATATATATATATATATATATATAAAACATTTTTGTAAGCAAATGCACATATATGCATATATATTTATATATCATTTTACAAATATTGGTATGTATTGTGAAAATTTTGATTATTACCCACAATAAAAAATAAGTAAATAAATAAATAAATTAATTAATTAAAAAAAAAAAGGAGAGCCTGAAGAACTGAAAAAGGGAACCCAAGGAAAACACCAAAAATATTAAAAAAGAGAGATTATTAAAGTAAAATGAGGCATGGCAAGCAGGTTACTATAGCAATGTGACCAATGGTGGCTGTTTATAAGCTTACTTATCTAGTGGACAATATTTATTGGGATAAAAAATATAATACCTATAACCTATATGTGGGGGTGGGGGGAGAGGCACAGATAAATACCTGGTAAGTAGGTCCTGTGCCTTTATTTTCTTCTGGCAGTCCCTATCATACCTAGAATAGAGCAAAGTGATCTGTTGGATTTCATAAATGTTTGTTAAAAACATAAAAACTTAATATACCATAATTAATATACCATAATTATTTTGTGGTTATTAGCAAACAGTCTTCTTTTATATCCATGTGTCTTGCATATCCAAATGTATAATTTAATACTCCACATTATGTAATCTATTAGAACCATCAGAAGTAAAATGGAATTAATCATACCATAAATTTTAACAGTAAACAATATGCTTTTAACTGGTGTGCTTTTAACTATTGTGCAATGTTCATATATACTGGCTAAGATGTGGATTCCTTTCTCAAAAAGTTATGGCAAATTTAATACAGGATGCTGAGCATGTCTATTGTATTGTGTTATCTGCCCAGAACTCCTTTTTCTTCTGGGGACTACATCACCCCCTTTTTTTAATGATCCTTCTCCCATCCCAATGATATGAAAGAGATAAATGTGGTGTGAAGAATTCAGTTGCCTGGATAAAGCTGAATGTTTTGGGCATTGGTACCTGAGCCAAGTTGGAGCAGTTAGAGCCATCCTCAGCACTTTTTGAACTTGGAATTTGATGCTATAATATATAATATCATAAATATTATAAATATATAAAATGAAACATAAATGTTAGCATATTTGATTATGAAACCCTTGTGAAGAGAAGGAGTTGCCAGTGGTTGGATTCTCTTGTTCAAGAAGCTTCCAAAATACCCTCTATTTCTCAGTCCGACTTCTAGCTCATGCCGGTTATTGTAGGCAGCTTCCTAAGGTCACTAGCCGTATCTACACTTGCTAACTACAGTTGATTTTTCCAGGGCACTGATTGTGGTAGGCTGTTACCTTGTTGGACCATGAAAAACAATGCCTCCTGGTTTTCACACCCTTGTATAGTTCCCTTCCTTGAATCTGGGCTGGGCCTGTGGTTTACTTTAATCAACGGACCATAGTGGAAGTGACTCTATGCCAGGTCTGTACCTAAGTCTTAAGAAGGCTTTCCTGCTTCTGCTTTTTTATTCTTGGGACCCCTAAGCTGGAAAGGCCACAGGGAGTGGGAGGTATCCTGAGACTACTTGGAGAGAGAGAAAGAGAGAGAGAGAGAGAGAGCACATGCTCCAAGCCAAGCCATTCCAGTATCCCAGCCATTTGAGCAGATGAATTTTCCCACATGAGTGACAAAGAACAAGACTAGCTGAAGAACTACTCAATTGATTCTAGTCCAGTTTGAAAGTAAGTCAACAAATAAAATAGTTGTTGTTTTCAGCCACAGGCAATTGATAACCAAAATACAGCTCAACCATAGATGCCTTTATTTTAAATATAAAACAATTACCCAAATGCAATGAATACATGGCAGATAGTTGCCACCACAACATTTTCAGTTAAAAAGGCTGAATAATAAATTGGTGATCTGTGAGGAAGGGGAAAATAATGATTTTTAAAAGAAATAAAAAGGTAGACCATCAACTTCTGACTGCTTGGAGCACTGGGTTTATATATCATTTAGCTAAAAAAAAAAAAAAAGAGAGGAAGACCATCGAAATGAATTATTCAGTATCTAGATAACTGATAGTAAATGACATTGTTCCCACTTATATTGGAATGTTGTATTTTTAATCAATTATCCCAAATAATTTCTCTTTCTATGAATGCCCTACCAACCCCCATATGAAGAAAAACTGAAAATGTTAAATAATGGGGAAAAAAAGAAGGCCAGGAACTGGAATTTGAATCACTATTATTTATAAGATCTAGGCAACAATTTAACTTTCTTCAAATTAAATCAAAATTCTTGGGGGAAGCCAAGATGGCCACAGAGTAAGGAGCTCCTGGAGTTAGCTCCTGCTACAAGGCAGTTAGTAATCACCCAGAGTTATCTAAAGCACCTGTTTGGGGGCCCCAGGAGACCAGAAGAGCATCCTGCAACATCCTTGAAAGCATGAAAGGAGGAGACTGCCCTCTGCAGAGAGGATTCCTGAGTAGAATACTCCATGCCAGGGATGTCGGTGCTCGGTGCAAGCCGCCTTGGGGGATATTCTGTGGTTGGAGTTGGAAGCTCCATTTCCCAAAAAACGGGGGAGAAAGATATGGTGTGCACTGACTTTCAGCTACTGATTAGCAAATACGGTGGGCTAAAGTATAATCATAAGAACAGCTAAACTTTGAGTCTGTCCAGGTCAGAAGGAGGCTGGTAGCCACCATTTTAACTCCACCCCTTGCATGAGGGGAATGGGGCTGATTGAAAATCACAGTGATTGGTAGAGACCACCTTCTTTCCATCCAGATCAGATTCCAGCTCTAGCCTAAAGCCCAGCTCCACCTCCGGCAGGGAGGAAGCTGGGGGTACCTACACCAGCCTCTCTGGGAAACTGCAAGCCACGCCACACAGGCCAGTGCCCATCCTACTCCAGTGGTGCAATCCACCTCAGGAGCTATTCTTTGGCTGGACTTAGAAGCTCCATTTCCCATAAGCGGTGGAGGAAAAGACAGTTGTCCACCAACTTCAGCTACTGATTAGTGGACTTGACTGGCTAAAGTATAATCCTGGAAATAGTTAGAGCACATCCAAGTTGGAAAGAGTTTGGTAGCTGCCATTTTGACTCTGCCCCCGGTATGAGGGGAAGCTTGGCTGACTGAAAATCCAGTGAAGTTAGGGACTGGCTTCTTTCCATCAAGATCGGACTGCTGCCATACCCTAGGCTTCAGTCCCACCTCCAGCAGAGAAGAAGCTTGTGGTACCTGCACCAGCCTCTCCAGGCAACTGCAGGTACTCTCCATTGGCACAGACTGAATAGTCCGACACCTGGGACTGCATCCCTGCATCCAATAGGATAGGAGAGGAGCTGGGTATCCTTGGCCTCTCTGGGCAATGGCAGGTGTTTTCAGCCCACACGAACTGGTTTGTTGAGTGGCTTCAAGCCTATCTTCGCCTCTGTCCCCCCATAGAATAAGAGGGGGCTGGTATTCCCTCAGCCTCTCAGGGTAACTGTAGGCAATTTTGGACTGCACAAACCTGACTGTTGGGCACCTGTAGCTCCACCCCCATCCCCAATAGTACGAGAGAAGGACTATGTTTGCCCAGCCTCTCTGGGTAACTGCAGATGCTTCTGACCCACACAGCCTCGATTGGTGATTAGTTGTGGATTGACCCTCACTCCCCAATAGGAAAGGAGGGGACTAGTGTTTCTACAGCCTTTCTGGGCAATGGAAGACACTTTCAGCCTGCATGGACTGGACTGTTGTATGCCTATGAATCCACTCCAAACACCAATAGAATAAGAGGTGTCTGATGTCTCCACAGCCTCTCCGGACAATGGTGGGTACGTTTGGTGTACAGGGACTGAACTGTTGGGCATTGGTGGTTCCATTCCCACCCCCTAAAGGTCAGAAGGGACAGCATACCCTCAGTCTGCAGGGCAACTGCAGGTATATTCAGCCCACATGGATTAGATTGTTAGGCACTCAAGATGGTCCATTCTCACACCCAACAGGGGGGCATCTGGTGCTATGACAGTTTACCTGGGCAACTGTGTTCATTTTGGACCCTCATGGCACAGACTGCTGCCCACAACTATAACTACATCCCAGCTCAAGTTAGGGGAGGAAAGGGTGTGAAGCTTCATCAGTCTTTCTGGGCAACTACAGACAGTCTTGTCCTGCCAAACTTGGATTGTTATACACGGCTGCATCTCTGTCCCTACCCCTGACAGAGGAGAAAGGTGAGAGAAGCTTCATCAATACCTGGGGCAATGTGGGCAGCTTCAGCCTCCATGGTTTATGGCCCCAACTACACCCTCAACTCCTACTACGCAATGAGCAAAGGAAAAAAGACAAGAAAGCCCTAAACTAAAGGGAGAAACTGCACCCAGAATAAATATATCTAGCAAGCCAGATGCAAAAACATCAACAAAAAATTACAATCCATACCAAGAAACAGGAATATATGGCCCAGTTAAAGGAACAAGATAAGCCTGCAGATGACATAAAGGAGTTGAGACAAATAATCATAGCTGTTCAAACAAATCTCCTTCATAAATTCAAGGAGATGGTTAAAGAAATTAAGGATATTAAGAAGACACTGGA
>JAKSZT010053792.1:2215794-2314678 GCA_026826555.1 Tolypeutes matacus | reverse complement strand
AAGAAGACACTGGATGAGCACAAAGAAGAATTTGAAAGCATACATAGAAAAAAACAGACCTTATGGAAATAAAAGGTGCAATAAATGAAATAAAAAATACACTGGAGGCATATAACAGCAGATTTGAGGAAGCAAAAGAAAGGATCACAGCCTGAAGACATGGTCTTTGAAAGCAAACCTACAAAAGAACAGAAGAAAAGGATGGGAAAAATTGAAAAAGGTCTGAGGGAAATAAATGACATAAGAGATGTGCAAACATACATGTCATGGGTGTCCCAGAAGGAGAAGAGAAGGGAAAAGGGGCAGAAAGAATATTTGAAGAAATAATGGTGGAAAATTTCCCAACCCTATTGAAGGACATAGGTATTCATGTCCAAGAAGCACAGCATACTCCCATCCAAATAATTCCAAATAGATAAACTCTGAGACACATACTAATCAGAATGTCAAAGACAGAGAGAATTCTGAGAGCAGCAAGAGAAAAAGCAACGCATAACATATAAGGGATACCCAATAAGAGTAAGTGCCAATTTCTCATCAGAAACCATGGAGGAAGGGGCAGTGGTATGATATATTTAAGATATGGCAAGAGAAAAACTGCCAGCCAAGAATTTTATAACCGGCAAGTTTATATTTCAAAAATGAGAGTGAGATTACAATATTCACAGATAAACAGAAACTGAGAGAGTTTTAACAAAAAGACCAGGTTTGCAGAAAATACTAAAGGGAGTGTTACAGCCTGAAAAGAAAAGACAGGAGAGAGAGGCTTGGAAGAGACTCTTAAAATGATGACTGTAACAGTAACAGTAACTGAAAGTGTCAAAAGAGTGGTGAAAATAAAATATGACAGATAAAATGCACAGATCATAATGGATGAAGTAAGAAGCGCCTTTACAGTAATAACATTGGATGTTAATGGATTAAACTCCCCAATCAAGAGACACAGACTGGTGGAATGAGTAAGAAAATATGAGCCATCTATATGCTGTCTGCAAGAGACTCACCTTAGACACATGGATACCAATAGATTGAAAGTGAAAGGTTGGAAAAAGATACTCCATGCATGCAGTAAGCAAAGAAAAAAAAAAGCTGGGGTAGCTATACTTATATCAGATGATATAGATTTTAAAAGCAAAACAGTTATTAGAGACAAGGAAGAACATTACATATTAATAAAGGGGATGATTCACCAGGAAGAAACAACAATCATAAATGTATATGCACCTAACCAGGATGCTCCTGGTTAGACATGAGACAAACACTGGCAAAACTGAAGGGAGAAATAGACATCTCTACAATAATAGACTTCAATACACCATTCTTAGCTTTGGATAGAACAACTGGGCAGAGAATCAATAAAGAAACAGAAAGCTCGAAAAATATGATAAATGGACTAGACTGAATAGACACATATAGAACATTGCACCCCAAAACAGCAGGATATGCATTCTTTTCAAGTGCTGTTAGATATTTCTCCAGGATAGACCATATGTTGGGTCACAAAACAGATCTCAATAAATTAACAAAATCAAAATTATACAGAGCACTTTCTCTTAATGGAACAAAGTTGGAAATCAACAAGTGGTAGAAAAAGGGAAAATTCACATATATATGGTGATTAAACAACACACACTTAAATAATCAGTGTGTCAAAGAGGAAATTTCAAGAGAAATCAATAACTATCTCGAAACAAATGACAATGAGGACACAACATATTAGAGCCTATAGGATGCTGCAAAGACAGTGTTGAGAGGAAAATTCATAGCCCTCAATGCTTACATTAAAAAAGAAGGAAGAGATAAATTCAATGACCTAACTAGATAGCTGGAGGAACTAGAAAAAGAACAGCAAACCAATCCCAAAGAAAATAGAAGGAATGAAATAATAAAGATCAGAGCAGAAATAAATGAAATTGTAAACAATAAAGCAATAGACAGAATTAAGGAAACCAAAAGTTGGTTCTTCAAGGAAATTAACAAAATTGACAAACTCTTAGCTAGACTAATAAAAAAAGATAGAAAATGCAAATAAATGAAATAAAAAATGAAAATGGGAACATTACTACTGACCCACAGAAATAAGAGAGATCATAAGAGGATACTATGAACAATTGTATGCAAAAAAACTAGGCAATGTAGATGAAATGTCAAAATTCCTGGGAATGTACAAAAAACCTACACTGAACCTAGAAGAAATAGAAAACCTCAATAAACCAATCACAAGTAAAGAAATTGGAACAGTCATCAAACAGGTCCCCAAAATAAAAAGTCCAGAACCAGACAGTTTCCCAGATGAGTTCTACCAAGCATTCAAAGAAGATTTAATGCCAATCTTATTCAAGCTCTTCCAAAAAATTGCTTATGAAGAAACCCTACTAAAATCATTCTATGAAGCCAATATCACCCAAATACCAAAGCCAGATAAAGATATTAAGAAAAGAGAAAATTACAGACCCATTTCTCTAATGAATACAGATGTAAAAATCCTCAATAAAATACTTGCTAATCAAATCCAACAATACATTAAAAGAATTATTCATCATGATCAAGTGGGTTTTATTCCAGGCATGCAAGACTGATTCAACACAAGAAAATCAATCAGCATAATACACCACATTAATAAATCAAAGAAGAAAAAAATCACATGATCTTATTGATTGATGCAGAAAAGACATTTGACAAAATGTCTTGATAAAATACTACAAATATAGGAATTGAAGGAAACTTTCTCAACATGATAAAGACCATATATGAAAAACCCACAGCTAACATTGTACTCAATGGTGAAAGACTGAACGCTTTCCTGTCGAGGACAGACAGGATGCCCATTGTTAGCACTGTTTTTCAATATAGTGCTAGATGTTCTAACTAGAGCAATCAGTCAAGGAAAAGAAATAAAAAGCATCCAAATCAGAAAGGAAGAGCTGAAACTTTCACTAGTCACAGATGATATGATCCTATATCTAGAAAGTCCCCAAAAATCTAAAACAAAGATGCTAGAACTAATAAACAATTTCAGTAGAGTGTTAGGATACAAGATCAATAGGCAAAAATCAGTAGTGTTTCTATACCATTGTAATGTGCAATCTGAGGAGGAATTCAGGGGAAAAAATCCATTTCCAATAAAACTAAAATAATCAAATATTTAGAAACAAACTTAACCAAGGATATAAAGCACTTGTATTCAGAAAATTATAATGCATTGCTAAAAGAAATTTTTAAAAAATACCTAAATAATTGGAAGAACATTCCATGCTCATGGATTGGAAGACTAAATATCATTAAGATGTCAATTCTACCCAAATTGATATACAGATTCAATGCAATCCCAATAAAAATTCCACAAGCATTTTTTAAACAAATGGAAAACACAATTATCAAATTTATTTTGAAGGGTAAGAGGTCCCGAATAGCCGGAAACATCTCATAAAGGAAAAAATGATGTTGGAGGACTCTCACTTCCAGACTTTAAATCATATTACCTACGTACAGTGGTAAAAAGAGCATGGTATTGACATAAAGATAGACATGTAGACCAATGGAACCAAATTGATGGTTCAGAAACAGACCCTCACATCTATGGCCAAGTGATTTTTGACAAGCCTGTCAAACTGACCCAGCTGGGACAGAACAGTCTATTCAACAAATGGTGCTGGGAGAACTGCATATCCATAGCCAAAAGAAAGAAAGAAGACCCCTATCTCACAACTTATACAAAAATTAACTCAAATTGGATCAAATACCTAAATATAAAAGCAAGTACCATAAAGCTCCTAGAAGAAACTATCAGGAAACATCTTCAGGACCTGATGGCAGGTGGTGGATTCTTAAATCTTACACTGAAAGCACGAGTGATAAAGAAAACATGGATAAATGGGACCTCCTCAAACTTAACACGTCTATGATTCAAAGGACTTCATCAAGTAGCTGAAAATGCAGCTGACTAAATGGGAGAATATTTGGAAATCTGATAAAGGTTTGATTTCCATTCTATGTGAAGGGATGATACAACTGAATAATAAAAGAACAAGCAATCCAATTTTAAAAATTGGCAAAAAATTTAAATAGACATTTCTCCAAAGAGGATAAACAAATGGCCAAAAAGCACACGAAAAAAATGTTCCATATCACTAGTTATTAGGGAAATGCAAATCAAAACAACAATGAGATATCATCTAAAACCACATAGAATGGTCATTATTTAAAAAAACAGACAACAATAAGTGCTGGATAGAATGAGGAGAAATAGGAACACTCTTTCACTGTTGGTGGGATTGTAAAATGGTACAGCCTCTGAGGAAGACAGTTTGGTGTTTCCTCAGGAAGCTAAATATAGAACTGTCATATGATCCAGCAGTTCCTTTTCTAGGAATATATCCAGAAGAACTAAAAACTATGACATGAACAGACATCTGCACACTGATGTTCATAGTGGCATTATTCACAATTGCCAAATGATGGAAACAACCCAAGTGTAAATCAACCAAAGAATGGATAAACAAAATGTGGTATATACATACAGTGGAATGCTATGCTGCAGTAAGAAGAAATGAAATTGGGACACATGTGATAACATGGATGAATCTTGAAGACATACTAAGCGAAGTAAGCCAGACACAAAAGGACAAATATTGCATGGTCTCATTAATATGAACTAAATATAAAGAATAAAACATGGAGTTAAAACCTAGAGTATGGGTTATTAGGAGATAAGGGGAGGGTTGAGAAGAACTACTGATTCTTGTTGTATATAGAAGTTTTAATTAACCTGACTGTAAAAGTGTGGAAATGGATAGAATTGATGGTAACACATTGTAGTGAGTAGCAGCTGGTTTATAAATGGGATTGTGGCTGAAAAAGGTAGTTTGGGGAAGTAAATGTCAATTGAAAGAAAGCTACAGAATAATCTAAGGACTGAATAACACAGTGAACCCAGAGGTGGATGAGAATTGTGGTTGAGGGCACAAATGCAAGAGTGTCCTTCTGAAAGCTAGAGCAGATGTACATCACTATTGCAGGGTGGTGGGAATGTGGAGAAGCATGGGAAAACTAAAATTGGTGTGACCTATAGACTGTGGTTAACAGCAATACTATAATATTCTTGCATCAATGTCAAAGATGAATTATGTTGATAAGGAGGTGTATGGAAAAAGTGTGCCAGGTGTACACTATGGACCATGGATGGTGATAATAGTGTGATGGTATTATCTCATAATCTGTAACAAATGTTCCACCATGGTGTGGTGTGTTGGTGACATGATGTTGTATGGGAATTCTACACATGTGCATTATTGTTTTGTAAGTTCACAACTTGTGTAATAAAAATATATATATTTTCAAATAGGGTGGATTGGAAAAATACACCAAATGTAAGATAGGGACTATATTGTATAATATTTTGATGATGCTCTTGCATAGTTTGTAACAAATGTTTCACTATAATACAATATGTTGGTGGAGGAGTGATGTATAAGACCCCTGTATGATGTTATGCATGTTTATTTTGTAAGTTCACAATCCTTACTATACACTTATTGTTTATGCATGTTCATTTATGAATGATATACACCAATAAACAATATATTCAAAAATTGTATAAAAACATGATATTTTCTCTATTGTAGAGATTACTTCTTCATAAGTGAAAAAATTAGACCACACCATCTGAATGGTCTTTGGAATACAAATGTCATTTGTCATAGTTGACACCTTTCTCTCTGATGATAGCTTTGAGGATGTTAATCACCATGAGTGTTCGGTCTGGCCAATCCCCTCAAGGCAGTGAATCGTAACAATCCCATAGCCATCATACTCTCTTGTTTATGGTGTACCTCTTCCATGAAGTTGGACACACCCCCTGGGTTACTAGAGACTCCATATTCTGGCTAGATCTAAAAGTGGTATTGCTTGACCTTTCTTTTCTCATTGCTCTGTAATAGAGCTTGTTCAACTTTGAAAGTTATAGTGTTAATTTTTATTTTTTTAATGTATAGTTAGGGACAGCTCTTTCTTTGACATTCCAAAAATATGGTGCATACTTGACAGGCCAACAATTGATATATCTACTCTTTCCTCTATCCATTTCTTTCATTGTCAAAACGATCACCTATGTGTTCTCCTGCAACACCATCCTCCAGAAGTCCTACACCACATGCTGCATGCAGCCTTGTGTGACAATATAACTCTTTCTGGGTTTTAAATCAGTGCACTTGTATGATATGAAACAGGCTCATTTGGGATCCCCATCATGTAGAATAAACCTGGAAATGACAAAGAGATCAGTGGTTTGGTCTGATTAATTTATTTTATTTTTACTTTTGTGTTGCATCATAGCATACATAAAGACAAATGGAAACATACCAATAATAATGGACAAGTCAATTAAATTTAAACTAATTAACTCTCTTTAAACATTGCTACCTCCAACCAAAGCTAACATAGGTTAGTGTTTCCAGTTTTGGTAATTTATAAATGAAAACATTCAACATGAAACATTTTGTATCTGGCATATTTTGCTTATTTGTGAGATTCATCATTGTTGTTGGGTATACTTATATTTTATTCATTCTCTTTACTGAATAGTATTTCATTGTATGGATATAGCACACTTTATTTATCCATTCTACTGCTGATGGAAATTTGCTC
Source organism: Tolypeutes matacus (assembly GCA_026826555.1). NCBI lineage: Eukaryota > Metazoa > Chordata > Mammalia > Cingulata > Chlamyphoridae > Tolypeutes > Tolypeutes matacus. The sequence goes on along the minus strand of JAKSZT010053792.1, from coordinate 2,308,033 downwards.
TATTTTCAGTTTGAGAGTGGTGGATTTAATTTTATTTTTTCCATTGTATATATTTCCTTGATTTTTCAAAATCAACATATTTTTTAGGTAATAACTAAAACAGTTTCAGGCTATAGTACTGACCTCATGACAGATATTTCGGAAAAAGGGTGTGGTATTGATTTTCCCCCAGAAATGCATGACAGACTTATATACTATCAGAGTAAGTGTATATCTATGATAAACTGTCATGAAAAATCTTCGTCTAAACACAGAAAGAAATGGATAAAAATTTTCTAACAAAAGTTGCTCAGTTTCTTATTTGATTTTAGCTAGGAAACTAAAGGAATAACATCAAGTAAGATGACATAATCAAATTCTCTCTATTCTTCAATTGTAGATCAAAATTATATTTGCATTAAGCTTTCTGTATGTCAGGGGCAGAAATAAATATCATATATTTTACCTTTTCATCCTTACATCTTCTCCCTTATTATCATTTTAGATTAATCCCTGTCCATGATAATATTCATGCCAGAGCAAGTGCTCTTGCCCAGCTCCATGACTCTCGGTTACCTCCTCTGTGACAGTGGCTTTTGCTAACAACTCTGGAAGTACCTCATGGTCTGAGAGCCAAGTGGACCTTGTGCAAGGGGAAAGAGGATGTGCTCCTTCCCCTGAATTTCACGTGTTGCATAATCATCATCCATAACATTTTGTGTTTAGTAATGGATCGAAATTCCTGGTCCTTTCATAGCTTATGGATATAACTTAGGACTAATTTGGGGCTATTTTCTGTGTATCTGCATCTGAGTTGAAGGCAAATCCTCATTTGTTTTGTGAGATAGTTCTGATAATTAAGAATTAGCAATGCAATTACTATGATAATAAGAAGTTTCGAGAGCGAAATATTTAATGGATATGGATTTTTGTTCTAGTTTATCTAAAATTATTAAGAAATATTCTCTTTTTCTGCCTTAATAAGCAGTGTTTTCCTAAAGTACTTATGCATATGTACATTTCAGTCATTTTCTGTGATAGTTGTATTGATCATATAATTAGTTTATATATGTATAAATGTACTGTATATGGGATAGTTTTGTGCCCAAACCAATAGAGCATGCATCCTTCAATACTATGCTTATGCCTAAGAGCAGCTTCCGTTTCAAGTACTGTGATGTTTTTGTAAACTTAAGAAACATATATTGCTAAGGACTAAATTTCTTTAAAAAATATATATATATATATAATCACCAAGCTAAACTATAGTAAGCTATTTATTCAGGCCACTCTTTGATAACTAAAATGTCCAGAAATAGTGGAAAGGAAAATATCATGTCCAAATAATGTACACTTAATTATCTATTATGTAAAGTTTAACTTGAAACAGCTAATTAGCCTGATGGAAGCAAATTATAATAAAAATATCTGATCCTGCCATTTTTTTCTCCATCTAAACAAGAGATCCTTGCCTTTGAGGCTCACAGGAAGGCCAGATTTTCTCATAGGAAAAATTTGAAGTATTTCTTTGTTTTCCTGTGGATTTAAGCATGTTTATCAATTTGAACTTTTCTCATTTCTTTGCCTTTCATGAGTATAGATTGGTGTTTATCAAGTATAGGTTATAAGATACTAACAGGGCATTTAAGTTGTTGAAGATCCCAAAGAAGAGGATGTTTCATATCTAGAATATGGAAAAATTTGGAATCAGATTGATATAGAGATAAAACAAAAAAATTTTTACCTTAACAGGTATTCTTGCTGAGTTTTTGTTTTGTTTTGTTTTTAATTAAAAGTGGTCAGTCTAGCATCAGTGCAATTGGACTGGCTTGTAGTTTGGAAATAATATTATTCCTAAGGCTAATTTCACTGAAGTGGAAGTCATGAGTGTCTTGAAATAATTGCTCTTTAAAATCAAAAATTACATATTCATTTTAGTTACAGAAATTATCAGTGATAATTTTTGTCATGATGGGACTCTTCAAATAAAAGATAAGTTTAACTGAAGTTTGGTAAAGCCGTTTATTCTCCAAAGGCATTCTAGTCATAATTGAGGCAATTCTTATGGTGGACCCATCAACCCATTTATTTCAACAGAACTACACAGGAAATAGCTTACAAGGAATGTCTGTGCGGATATTGTTTTGGTAGAGGAGAAAAAAATAAATGTCAAGTTGCTTGTCCATGGTAGATATCGTGATTTATATATATAAAAAAAGCAAAAGCAATAACTTTGTGGTGGTCAGTAAATGCTAAACCAACAGGAATGCTATTGCATATCTAATTATTAAAATTTGTTTCATAAAGCAAAATAAAGCAGTTGAACCGATGATGATAATACTTTATTTGTAATGAGTTGCTTACAGATGTTTAAAAGCCAAAGAAAAGTAGGCTCTATGGTTTGTTTTCACTTTGGGGATGAAAATCCTGAGAGGAACAGAGAACTACATTTAATGATGCCTCAGGATGCAATGGGAATGGGCCGTGATTCTTTCAGTCCATGGGATGGTTCTATGCAGTGCACACCCTGACTATTTGGATGATGTACTGAGATTTTAATCACTATTCTGCTTACATTTGTAATGGGGACAAAGAAGAAAAGGACTAAGCAGCCAGTCTCCAGGAAGAGTCACTAATCTAATATTCATTGTGGATTACATATCCTTAGAAAAAACACCCAAATCCTAAGTGTTGTACCCTGGAACTAAGGTTAAGAGATCAGTTCATGCCTTTTTTTTTTCTTCTTTTCCTAGTGAATACAATCTCTAGAAGCTTTTTCTTTCTATGTGTGGAGATCCTATTATTAACAAAGCAATTGGGTATGATGGCTAGAACACAAATTCTGGAACCAGATTCTATGGTTCTGAAGCCCACTCTACTACTTTGTTCTTGTGTGTGGCATCATCTTAAAATATAAATGTTATAAAACAGGCTGTTGTAAGGACTAAAAGATTAAATATATTTAAGATAGACAGTCCTTGTCACATGAGAAACAGACTATTAATTAAATGTAGAATAGATAGGGAATATTAAGCTAAACTTTCCTCCTACTTTTATTCTTATTGTTAAATCAGTAATTCAAACAAGGATAAGCCCTAATTAATAACCTAGCAACTTTTGGACTCTATGGGTTGATCATCTCCATGCCTTGCTCTTTGTGTTTAAAGTAAATTAATCATAGGTAAATCTTTACTCTACTACTAAATAAGCCTTCCTGCATTTTCTGGGGAAAATCTCACTTTTTGCACCTTCACTTAAATATTAGTTATGAATTCTCTACCACAGTCTTTGAGTCCAGCCCCCGCCAGATGAAATTTAGCCTCCAACTATTCTGGATAATAAGATTTGACAAACTGTATACAAATATATATACATGTCATATACATATACAAACATACCTTTATGAAAAGTGACCTTACTCTATCACATGTAAATAAAATACTGGGTTACTTAATACATACTGCTTAATTAGGGTGACTTGCCAGCATTTATGACAAGCACTTGAGTAATCAGAGTTTGGTGAAGGAGAAAATCTCAAAGAAGTTCCTATGGCTCCCATCCTCTCACTCAGCACGCCCACACCTAGGAGGCAAAGTCTACTTTCATTCTCATGGTTTCTGAAGCCTCGTCTGAAAGTCAAATGTTTAAGAGTGGTAAGGTTGGTTATAATCTCATCTCTTAACATGCTTAAAAACTAGCATTTTTCTCTAAATGCCCAATGTTTACCAATTACATGCCCAATACATGAATGCTTATTTAAAATAGTGCTTATCAAAAAATCTGTGGAAAAGGACATCATTTGAAATTTCCATAGAAAAATGAATTTTAAAAACTCAAAAGGCATTCATAGAAGACCACATATTGTATGGTTCCATTTATGTGAATGGTCATGAGCAGGTAAATTTAGAGAAATAGAAAGTAGATTCGTGATCTGCCTATGGCTGGAAGGGAAATAGAGAGGTATTGTTTAATGGGTACTGGGTTTCCTTTTGAAATGATGAACATTTTCCAAAACTAGATTATGGTGATGATTGCAAAACTCTGTAAATATGCTAAGAACCTTAAATTGTACATTTTAAACTGGTGAATTTTATGGTATACTAATTATATCTAAATAAGGTTGTTGCAAAGCACAGGCAAGCAAAGTAAATGACATTTTTATTATTAACTTAAAAAACATAAGATTACACTGCAGTACATCTAGTTAGAACAAACGTGGCATTTCAAAACAAAACAAATGATGATGATTGTGCTGGGTACTGAGCTGGTCACTTGTCAAAGATTATTGAGCAAGAAAATAAGCATAGGTTATAATATTGACTTTTATTTTTTATTCAACAAATTATTGGAAGTCAAAAATATACTAGATTATAGGTCCTGGGGATACTCAATGAATACAATTTAAACTTTTCCTAACGTGGAGAATGATAATAATCAATAATTTCATATATAAATGCCATATATACATGTATTATATATACATGTATTGTATATATAAGTACTATGAAGAAAAATCACAGGAAGTTAGGAAAACATAACGTATAAAGACACAATTTAGGGGAGCAGATATAGCTCAAGTGGTTGAGCGCCTCCTTCCCATATATGAGGTTCTGGATTCATTCCCTAGTACCTCCTAAAAAAAAAAAGACATAATTTAGATTGGGAAGGATGGAACTAGGGGGTGATTTTGAACACATTTTTTTCCCCTTCTTCACAAGTGAACTAAGAGTGAACCAGTTTAAATGTAAGTAGTGGATGCCTTATTGAAGCTATCCATTGCTCTTGGCATGAGGAATGATTTGTACCTCTGCCTTAGAGCTTTCCACTGATTAATAAAGGAATAAGAGCAAAATGCACTATAACTTTAAAATAATTGCACAAAATTAAACTGTATTATAGATAAGAGATGACATCATTGCCAAAGATGTCAATGCCCTTGTGAGAAATTTTGTGATACTTAAATGAAATATAAAATATTAACTTAGATAGATAGATAGATAGATAGATAGAAACACACACATAGACACACACACACACTTGGTTTACAGTTGTCAGTGTTCCATGGTGTACAGTATATGACAACACAGCTAGGGCAGATAAAGAATGTCTCATTCTCTCTCTACTTTCTGGTTATTTACTTAATATCCCCACTCTCAACTTGCCCAAGGTCATCTCTATCTTATTTTTTGTTCCCTTCCCTGTCTTTTACTCTGTTCATTTTTATTCATGTGCATACATCTTAATTTCAAACTGTATCACATAAGTTAATTTAAAAAAGAACTTAAGTGTTTTATGCCAGAATATTGGCAATGAATATAATCACTGTAAATTGTGCTAATTCATTCTTTTCTCTTAGTTTACATACTAGGAATTAAGGTTTTAAAGCATAATATGCAAATATATGCAAACATGCAAATTATCTATTTCATTTTCATCTAACACTCAAGGAAAAAAAAAAACAATGCTCAGAAATGTGACACTGTAAATAACACCACCAAGGGGTGTTAAACCAATCAGAATATCTGGAAGGTAGCTATTTTTAATTAACTTAGATTAATATTAGAGCTATATTGTCTACTTAACTTTTCAAAGAAACTTGCAATATATCATTCCATTAATTGAAGCAAACAGATTTTAAAGATGTTTTGCTCATAATTAGCCAATGTGCACTAACTGATTTATTAAGATAATCTCAATTTGGTGGATATTCTCACATGAATGCTGTTTTTAATTTTGACACTATATTCAATCGAGGTGTTTGTGGAGCAGCAGTTTTAAACATTTTTCGTCTCAAGACCTCTTTAAAACCTTAAAAATATATCAAGGACCCCAAAGAGCCGTGGTCTATGTAGGTTATATATATTGATGTGCATGCACACTTTAGAGATTAACACTGAAACATTTAAAAATACTTACATATTAATTTATTTTAAAAGTGAATAAACCTATTATCTATCAACCTAACTATAAGATTTTATGAAAACTTCATTTTCTAAAACATATTGGGAAGAGAGGCACTATTTGCATTTTTTGCAAATATTCTTTAATGTTTGGCTTAATAGAAGAGAGCCCAAATCTCATATTGCTTCTGCATTCATTCTGTGGTGAGATGTTGTTTTACTTGGTGTATATGAAGATAAGCCAGCCTCACACAGATATGTATTTGGAAAAGGGAGGAGAATTCAAATAATTTTTTCAGATAATTTTATATATTCTTCTTTGATATTATACCAAAACTTGACAAGTGATGTAGAATCTGAAACCATATCAATTGCTTTTTTTTCCCATTTTTAAAAAATTTTATTGAAGTATATCATTCATACATGAACATACATAAACAATAAATGTATAGTCAAAGTTGTGAACTTACAAAACAAACATGCATAACATCATACAGGGCTCCAATGCATTATCTCACCACCAATACCTTGCATTGTTATGAAACATTTATAAGAAATTATGAAAGAATATCATCAAAATATTACTACCGTACTAACTGTAGTCCATACCTTACATATGCTGTATTTTCCCCCAACCCACCCTATTATTATTATTATTTTATTTATTTACTTTTATCTATTTTTGCCTTCCCCTCACCCACCCGTTTTTGCTGGTTTTATGTCCATTCACTGGGCAACTCTCTGTGCCCGTTTCCTGCCCTCTCTCCTCTTGTCTTCCTTGCAATTCGATCCTTGGAACCTCCGATGTGGGAGAGAGCCATCCTACCACCTATGCCACCTTAGTTCTTGTTTTTTGGCGCGTCTCATCTTGGCTCTCTCTTGTGTCACTCTCCTGTTATGTCATCATCTTGCCGCGTGGCTTGGCGGGGCTTGACAGTACACCCACTCGTGGGGCCTGGCAGTGCACCCGCTCACGGAGCCTGATGGCATTCCAGTTCATGGGGCCTGACGGCGCAACCACAGGTGTGGCCTGGCAGCCTGCACACCTTCTATATTTTTCTTTTTTTTTTTAATTTTTACTGGGAGGTCCCAGGGATAGAACCCAGGTTCCTCCATATGGGTGACGGATGCCCAACCATTTAAGCCACATCTGCCCCGTGCCCCTGCTATATCTCCCAAGGTTGACCAAAGAAACCTAGAGTTACAGTCATTTCCCATACAGGATGGTTATATAATAAATCAGGCTAAGTTTATCAGCAGCATTGTAAAAACTAGACCTAGGGAGAAAAACTAGGTCTGGGGACACATGCATGGTTTCTAATATAGCAAATGTTTAGCCTATCAATTGCTTTTATATTCCATTTCTTTAAAATCTACTGCTATATAATGTACTTTAAAAGGAAGTTTTACCTAGTTATGATTGTGCGACATCATCCATTGGTCACTAAGAAAATATCAGTTTAATGAGAGATGCGGCTCTTCCAAAGTTTGACCCATCTCATTATATGATAGCAAAGAAATCAGAGTTGTTAGGATTCCAAACTACACCTACTGCATCAGAAAATCTTCAAGTATTGGGAAGCTGTCAAGTTCACACTGATGGGTACAAGTTTCCAATTTCTAATTTTCACTTGAAATTTCAAATTTTGTCATTGGCCACAAATAGTGTCAATTATTTCCCTTGAAATAGCAGGCCTATTCATACGTTTTTGAGAAGATGCCTGCCAAATACCTAAATCTGAATAACCATAGCCAACTGAAAAAATCGAAAAAGGAGAAACAAAAAGCCCAAACTACACCCTGTGCAAATTTACTTGAGGAAACAAAATTAAAGATCAAAAACAAAGAAACAAACAAAAAACCATCAGCCACATGAAAAGAAAATGCAATTATGTTCAATCAATCTCACCACTAAAGACTTGTGGCTTTTTCATTAATCCAGTATGCCAGATAAGTTTTCCTCCTTTTTTTCATGTCAACAGTTTTCATAGATTTGTAAATTATTAACCATAGCCATAAATGACTGTTTCCATTAAAGAGCAAATTATCTGAAAATATACCTTCATTTCCCTTCATTACTGGAGGGAATTGTTTTAAACCTTATTTCAGCATCTACTTTTTTCCATTAGCTTTTTCTGTAAACTGAACCATCATCTTTCTATTTGCAAATGCTAGACTGAATTGATAATCAACTCTATTTCTTTATGCCAATAAATTTATTTAAACATTTTATTTTGTTTGTTTCCCAATTGGATTAATCTGTTCCCAATCTGCTTACCTATTGGATTAATACAGTGTCTGTAAAATTGCGATCTTTTCCAATACATCTATTCTCATGACTAGACCATTCCCACTTCCAGTCATTTTAATCCAAGCTCATGACAGATTTATGTCAAAAGATTAATTTCTGTTTATAAAAATGTTTTCAACTTTTAGTTTGGGTAAAATATATCAATTTTAAAATAAAACTGTTAAGCCTACAATTGACTTACTCAACACTTTCTCTCACTATGAGAGTCCACAGAACCAGGAGTGTTCTGATGGCCCCAAGTTTTAGAATATCATTTTAATAGTGATTCTGATGGGAATGTCAATGCCCTAATTGAAGTTATGAAAATTATGAGTTTGGAAAGCACAAAACAAAATAGCACTGTGATACAGCTGCTTGGGATGTGGGTTGGCCTAAGCCTCGGTGTAGGAACTAGAGTTGAAGAGTAGTTGTCTCAGAGTCTGAGGACCTGAGTTGTAAAGATGGACCACAGTGACATACAAAGCCTCAGCATCAATTTGCATTCCCAGAATTAGCCTAGTGACCCACACACTACTCTGTTCTTAGCATACAAGATATGTGTGTATGGCATTTCCGATGAAAGCGTTTGGGTGGTGCCACAAGGAAGCCTAAATACAATCATTGAAATATGTGATTTCATTTTCTTACCACAACCACCCAAGCAATAGGCATTGCCTCCAATTTACAGATAAGGACAACTGACATTTCAAGAAGGGACTATTTACAGAGTGGAGGGCAGAGTTAGGGGACCTAATAAGGGATGCTAAATCACCAAGGGAGGAGCAATATTAGGAAGCCATCACACTTGAAGGGACCAGGGAGGGAGGGGTCACCTGAACCCTTGAGTGATGGAATCTGAGAAAACACTGGATAGGAGTGTAACTAAGAGGAACTTAGCCACTGCCAGACCCGCTGTGAGATCCAACTTCTGGCTTCTTTTCCTTACAGGCTCCTGCTGGTGCCTCCCACTGGATGAACCTAACTGAAAGCCAGAGAGCAAAGCAGCCTGGTGGTGCGATTCCAAGGCTCACCCTCTAGATAAGGGCAGGAAGGGAGCAAATAGAATCATCCCCACAGATGATTCCATTACACAGAAGAACGTGGCAGAATTGGATTCAAGTGAAGTTCTTTTTTCCTGCAAAAGCAATACTCTTAACTTCGATATTAATTTAAAGTCTCGTTGTTTAGATTATAAAGAGATTAGAGAAAACAAGAGAAACCTAGAATTCAGTTTTCCTTCCACTTTCTTATTCTAAGAAGTGGGGGCATTTGTATATTTATAACTCTTTTCCTCTCCTAAAGCTATAAGGATGATAACGAAAATGATGATGATTAGAATGATGGATAGTGCCTGGCACTTGGGGTTGTGTAAATAGAACCATTGTATTTTACCTCATGCAGATTAAATTTAGATTTCTTAAATTGAAAAAGAAAACTTCTCAGCTGCATGTGCCTCACAGGAAAGAGCTGTGGGTTCACACCTTGCTGTATAAAACAGCTGATGCCATCTGGTCTCCCGTGGTTCATGAGGGAATGGTGTCATACATGGGGAAATCCCTGCAATGGTCCATGATGTTTGATAGCTAAATGCTTAGATTTTACATATAAATTAGTCCCAAAGTGTTTCTACATCATTGATGTTTTCTTTTCTTAAGTTAATAAATCTCTAGCTATTCATGTTTTGTAGCTTACCATATCTACAACCACACTGGCAACATTTAAATGAAAATTCTGAATTGTTCTTCACATATAATATTTTAAAAAGCATATTTCTGAATCTGTCATTCCTGACAAAATATGTTGTTATAAATTAAGCAAATTCATTCATTTAATATTTTTTGACCTCCTATATGGGCCATGTAGTGTATTAGACACTAGAAATCTGGTAGTAAATAAATCAGCCAAAATCCCTGTTTTCATGCTAAGGTGACTGATATTCATTAGCATTTGCAAAAACAAACAGGCAAGCAAACAAACGAACAAAAACAGTGATTGAGTACTAGAGTATTCATTAGATAATACTCTATGCATTATCTAATTAAAAGTTATCTTTCATAATACTGAGGCAGGAATAGAATAGGAGGAAGGGCAGAAAACCTAATAAATTGCCACACAAAACACCACCCAGTAGAAAAAAACTAAAGCAGCATCCTGCTGGACTCACGTAGGCAAGCTCAGAAGGTAGCTAGTGCCGGCTGATGTGCACAAATAAGTTCTGCTGATGTGGTGGGAATGCAGTTTATACAGTTCACCCATAAGTTGCAGATACAACACTGGCAAGGTGTGCCCACTGACTGCATAAACAAGTCATGGGAATGTAGCTTACTATGCCCACCCATCAGAAGAAAAGGAGAAAAACAGGCTATTTCCACACTACCCACCTATTTTCATAAGCCCTCATGGGAGCAACAGCCAGGAGACAATCACCACCGGACAGTAACTCCTAACCCCCTAAGAGAATCAAATCACCCATTAGAGCTTCCCTGCTTTGTCTCAAATATGCCAATCAGTGCAGACCCTGGGGTCCTATACCTCTCCCATAAAACAGGGGAACCCAGGGCAGAAGTTCACATTTTATCCCTTGAAAATGCCCACCTTACACTCTGGAGGCGTTTTTCTGTTCTCTTGCTTTACTCCACCCCCCATCCCCCAGTAACTTCTTTGCTTGCCTAATTGATTTGTGGCTCATCATTGTTACCAGAAGTCTTTCTCCTAACAAAACCAAAAACCCAGACATAGTCTCCAATAATAATACCTCCTTAAATTTATCAGAAATTTGTTCTGAAGATATTATGACCAAAAAGCCAGATTATCATTGTGCTCCTGAGCAACTCTTATTCTTTTTAGATTAATCTCTTCTGGAATATTCTTTCATGCCACTGTCATAGTTGAAATGTACATACTAGGGAAACAAATTTGCAGAGGTAATCAGTCAGTAGAGTTAAGCTTAGATAACAACCAACATTTCATTTTCATAGTTTTTTTTTTTTTTTATTGTTTGGAATTTAAAAATTAAATTGTGGGAATCTGATTCCTTTTTGTCAGTATTTCTCTCTTTTCTTTTTTCACCACAAAAATTCTCATTATCCTCAGAGGCAAAAGGACAAAGACACAATTAGTTAAATAAGAAATAAAAACAATAGCTTCATTAAGAATTTATATGGATCATTTTCAATAATTGAAAAGAATAAGGATTGAGAACATTTTATTTCCTGAATTTATTGTCAAATCTAGATCAAATGTGTAAAAATGTTTGATTTACTGCTTTTTAACAAATTCTCTGTGTAGGTAACAGAGACTCTTTTAGTGGAGTGATTTTAAACAGTGTGCCCTCTGATTAATAAACTATATTTTAAAAGAAAATAATAGAATAGTGAGCACCAAAGCAATTAATGTTAAGGTATACTGAAACAGCTAAGAAGAGATCATTCATTTGCAGAAAGATCTGTGTTTGAGAACGACCTTTGATACTTACCAGCTGAGTGACACTGGGTAAGCAAAGTAATTTCTCGAAGTCTGTTTTCTATTCATTAAACGAGGATAAAGGTACCTGACTAAAGTGGTTCTGTTAGCATTAACTGAGATAATGCATGTGAATGATTAAACACAATTTTGGCTTAGAGTAAGTGCCTAAGGAATGTCACCTGTCATTAGGGTCCAGTTTAGTGATGTACATGGCATTTTTCTAATAATCTTCACAATATCTCCAGGAAAGAGACTAATGTTTTGAAATCACCCTTTTCAGTACAAATATAAACCCTGTGTCAACCATATTTGGAATACTAAGAAGAAAGGAGACCTGAGAGAAATGTATTTCTTAGGGGATTTATGCAAAATTGCAGAATATCTATATTATAAATCATTTCAATGGCTCTTCTCTGGGAAAAGAAATGTAAATCTCACAGGAAAGCAAACTCTTTCCTTTTAGCCAATGTTAAAAAAAATAAAACACATCTAAATAAAAATGCCAAGAGTGGTAGTTATGTGCAATTAAGATTCCAGAATAATAGAATTAAATGATTCATCTGGGCATAATATAATTTCTATCCCTCACATGGTATATTTAAATAAATTCAATGACAGTCAACTAAATAGTGTGCAAAGCAGAGGAAAATCAACACCCACAGGAGATCTGGGAGAGATGACGTGGAGTCAATGGCACTTGGCATAGGGGCAGGACCAAAGAAGGTAGTAACCGGGAGTCAGCCATTGGAGAGGGTCTCAGGACTATGGCCTCGGGCTGAGTGTGTCTACAGGAGAGCTGAAAGGGAGCAGGCAGAACAGATATTGAATACGATGAGATACGGGCTCTGTGCGGACATAAGGTTTGTGTCTTGGGGATTGCCAGCTTCTGGGGCCCACAGCTAAGTCTGGACGCATAATGACAGGCAGAATGAAAGAAGCCACCTGTTAGCCCTTCTCTTCTTTAATGGGGATAATGTTTGGAAAGCAGTGGATTTCACAGGAATTGTTTTCTCACCATAAGTTTTTTAAAAATTTACTTTTTTGTGTGGTAGCATATATATGCAACATGAAATTTCCCATTTTAACTATTTTAAAGTTTAAAATTCAGTGCTATTAATCACATTCACAATATTGTGTACCATAACCCCCATCTGTTACTAAAACTTTTCATCACTTCAAACAGAAACCCTGTACCCAGTAAGCAATAGCTCCTCATTTCCCACACTGACCCACCCAAACCCAATTCCTCTCCCCTCCCTGCCTCTGTAAACTGTAATCAACTTTCTGTCTCTATGAATTTGCATATTTTAGGTGTTTCATGTACATAGAATTATACAATATTTGTCCTTTTGTGTCTGCCTTATTTACTCAATAGGATGTCTTCAAGGTTTGTCCATGTTTTATCATGTGTCAGAACTTCATTCCTTTTTATAGCTGAATAATATTCCACTGGATGTATATGCCACTATTTTGTTTATCCATTCATCTGTTGATGGACACTTGGCATGCTTCCACTTTTTGGTTATTATGAATAATGCTGCCATGAATGTTACATTACCAATATCTGCTTGAGTCTCTGTTTTCAATTCTTTTTGGTATATACCCAGAAGTAGAAATGCTATGTCAAATGGTAATGCTATGTTTAACTTTCTAAAGAATCACCAAGCTGTTTTCCACACTGGCTGCACCATTTTACTTTCCTAACAGCAATGGTTTTCCTAATGGTTAATGATGTTGAGGATCTTTTCAGGTATTTGTTGGCCATTTGTGTGTCTTCTTTTGAAAAATCTGTATTCAAATCCTTTGCCCATTTTTAAAATTGGGTCATTTGTCTTTTTATTGTTGACTTGTAGGAATTTTTTATAGATTCTGAATATTAAACACATATCAGATGTATTTGCAACTCTTTTCTACCATTCTGTAGGTTGTTTTTTAATTTCTTGAAAATGTCCTTGCTGCACAAAAAGTTCTCTGTTTGATGAAGTCCAATTTGCCTATTTTTTTCTTTAGTTGCTCCTGCTTTTGATGTTGTATCTAAGAACCCACTGCAAAATATTATGAAGATTTCCCCCTATGTTTTATTCATTATTTTTATAGCTCTTAACTTTAGTTCATTGATCCATTTTGAGTTAATTTTAAATGGTATCAGGTAGAAGCCCAGTTTGATTCTTTTGCATGTGGATATCCAGTTTTCTCAGCACTATTTGTTGAATAGACTATCATTTCCTCATTGAGTGGACTTGGCAACCTTATCGAAAATTAACCAGCTATCAATGAATGGGTTTATTTCTAGTACCCACATACTTTTATGAAGAATGATTCCTTTAGATCCACTTTATTCTTTTCTTTGTCTTTAGTCAAGATCATACCTAAACAATTCCAGACATCTGAAAATTGAGTCTTATAAGAGGGTAACCTAAAAGAAACAAGTCTATGTCCTCATATAAAAATGCATTTTAAACAGTAAAATTCTTTAACTGGCAGGAAATTTGATCATGTTCATGTTTAAATATTTATGGTTCAAAAGAAAAATTAGTGAATATTACCAGATGTCCTTAGCTCAGTGAAGTTGTAAAGTAGAGATATGATCACTGTTCTCAAGGAGCTTTCAGTCTTGTGAAATAGTGACCAAGCCTGGAGTTCCAGGCACAGCCTTGGTGGTCAGGCAGATTTGATCTTGATCACAATCTCCACTACCTTCTAACTTTGGAAATGTGACGCTATTTCTTTACTTTTCTAAATCTCACTTTCACAAATGAGTGATGCTAAAAGCTCTTTCATTATTGAGATATTTAAATTGAGATAATTAAATGTGATAATGTATTTAAATTTTTAACCATTGGTCTAACACACAAAAAGTAAACAGTAATTGTTTACTGTTGTTACCTGTTAATGTCTGTATCATTGTTAATATCTGAAATGGCAAAATAAACATTATGATTGAGAAAATTAAGAGTAAAGTTTTGTGGTACACACTTGTAATTAGGTATTCAAACAGAAAAGATTAATGGATAACATACCTGTGAGGTACACACTAATACCTATGATGTTCACTCGCTGTGGCCTAATGTGTTAAGAAGACAGCCTAGGGGATATGGCCAATTTTGCTCTAGTAAATAACTGTATAATTTTCTCTCCTTTGGATCCCTGGGTTTCTGCAATAGATTGAGAAGCCCAAGATAATCAAGCATGACTTCTCCTCTTATTCTCCTGAGAAGGGGGATGAAAAAATAATAATAATGACTATAATGATAATAGCTTTTCTGGGACGATGGTGGATTAGAAAGACACAGGACTCTTTCCTCTCACAGAAAAATAGCTAGAGGATAGATGGCCCGGGAAATAAAGTTCTAGGATGTAGACACCAGTGGAAGCCTGGACACCATCCAGAAGAGAAAGAGGCAGAGGAAAAGAATCTTGATGGAAAGGCATGAGTAGAAACTGCAACTGCAGCCACCAATATCACTTCCCACCTTACAAGGAGAAAGCTTTTAATTCTTCAGCCTCAGGCCAGTGACTACAGACAAAGGCAGCCACAGGGATCGACCTCCCCAGGAAAGGGGAGAGAGAGGGACACAGCCTAAGGCTGATTCAGCTTTTGACTCACAAATTTGGTCTGCTCTGTCCCTGAGCCCTTCCAGGCAGTGCCATTGTTTGCCTTGGGAACTAGTTTGGAACTAAAGAGATCTGGGACTAAAGAGATTTAACCGTCTCAAATGCCCTACCTACTGAACGGGACTGGTTGTTGAAGACACAGAGGGGAGTGGAATTATTTCCTACCTGGAAAAGAGGCGGCTGCCATTAAAAGTTAGAGAACTGTCTCTGAGAAAGTTTGATTTGCAAGGCTCCCAGGCTCCATTCAGGAACCTCAGTCACATTGATCCTGTCTGTGTTATAGCAAACACATTCAGACCAGGCTTTGAACTGAGAGGCCTGCCAATGGGTGCCACCTGCTGGCCGTCCAAGGAAGTGCACATGAGAAAATTAAAAGTAAATAAGTAATTGAGGCATTTTCTGGCGTTTACATCTTCCCTCCCCAAAGCCTCTGGAAGTGGGTCTACAGCCCATTACTGGGCCAGGGCCCACATTTGAGCAACTAACAGAGACAATCCTAAAGACCTAGAACAGGTGGAACCAAGAATCAAATAATGGCAATAATAAAGTCTCCCACCACGAAAACCCTACAAAAGAGAAAGAATTGAGTAACAGAGTACAGTCACCAACATAATCAGATCCCTAGACATTAGCAAAAAATTACAAGCCACACTAAAAAAATGGAAGAAATGGCCCAAGCAAAAGAATATATCAAAGATCCAGATGAGACACAGGATTTGGGACAACTAATCAATGAGATTCAAACAAATTTCCAAAATCAAATTAATGGGTTGAAAAACAATATTGCTAAAGAAATAAAGGACATCAAGAAGATACTGAGCAAGCACAAAGAATAATTTGACAACCTGAATAGAAAAGTATCTGAGCTCATGGGAATGGAAGACACAATAGGTGAGATCAAGAGCATAATAAAGGCATACAGTAACAGAACTGAAATGGTAGATGAAAGAATAAGTTATACTGAAGACAGAGCAGCTGAACTTGAAGAGAGGAAAGAACAGAGAGGGAAAAGAATGGAAAAAATTGAGCAGAGGCTCAAAGAGTTGAATGATAACATGAAACACAACAACATATGTGTCATGGGAGTTCAAGACGACAAAGAGAAGTAAAAAGGGGCAGAAAAAGTATTTGTGGCAATATGGATGAAAATTTCCCAACACTCATAAAAGAAATGAAACTGTGTTTCCAAGAAGCACAGCATACCTCAATCAGAATAAATCTGAATAGACCTACTCCGAGACACATACTATTTAGGATGTCAAACATCAAAGATAAAGGGAAAATTCTGAGAGCAGCAAGGGAGAAACAAACCATCATGTACAAGGGATACCCAGTAAGACTTAGTGTGGATTTTGCATCAGAAACCATGGAGGCGAGAAGACAGTGGTATGATTAAATTAGGATACAGAAAGAGAAAAACTGCCAGCTGAGAATTCTTTATCCAGCAAAATTATCCTTCAAATATGAAGGTGAGTTTAAAATATTCACAAACAAACAGAAACTAAAAAAGTTTATTAAAAAAAAAGAATCCACATTTGTAGGAAATATTAAAGGGAAACTTAGAGCCTGAAAGAAAAAGACAGGACAAAGCGGCTTGGAAGAGAGTGTAGAAGGCAAGAGTAGAAGAAAGGATAACCAAATGAATAAAAAGACAGATGAAAATAAGACATATGAAAGTCAAATAATAAAATGGTGGAAGTAAATAATGTATTTACTACTAATAAAATTGAATGTGAATGGATTAATCTCCCCAATAAAAAGACATAGGCTGACAGAATGGATAAAAAACTTGAGGCATCCATACGCTGCCTACAGCGAATCACTTTAGTCCCAGGGATGCAAACTGGCTGAATGTGAAAGGTTAAAAAAAAAAAAAAAAAAAAACTCCATGCAAACAGTTATCAAAAAAGAGCAAGGGTAACTATATTAATATTGGACAAAACAGACTTTAAGTGCAAAAAATTTAGAAGAGATACAGAAAGTCATTATATATTTATAAAAGGGATAATCCACCAGGAAGATATAACAGTCATAAAAGCCTATGCACACTAACCAGGATGTCCTAAAATACATGAAACAAGCTCTGACAAAACTAAAGAAAGAAATAGACATCTCTACAATAATAGTTAGAGACTTCAACACAACATTCACCTCATTAGATAGAACAACTGGACAAAAGACCAACAAGGAAACAGAGAACATGAATAGTATGATAAATGAACTAGACCTAACAGACATATACAGAACGTTGGATCCCAAATCAGTGGGTTATAAATTCTTCTCAAGTGTTCATGGATCTTTTTCTAGGATAGACCACATGCTAGGTCACAAAGCAGGTCTCAATAAATATAAAAATATTAAAATTATACAGGGCACCTTCTCAGATCACAATGAAATAAAGCTGGAAATCAATAATATATGGGAAATGGGAAATTTTACAAATGTGTGGAGGCTGAACAACATACTCCTGAACAATCAGTGGGTCAAAGAAGAAATTGTAAGTGAAATTAGTAAATATATTGAAATGAATGAAAATGAGAACACAACATATCAAAACTTATGGGATACAGTGAAGGCAGTGCTGATAGGGAAAGGTATAGCCCTAAACACCTATATTTAAAAAGAAGAACTAAAGTCAAAGGTCTAATTGAACAACTGGAGAAACTAGACAAAGATAAGCAAATCATTCTCAAAGCAAACAGAAGGAAAGAAATAATAAATGTTAGAGCAGAAATAAAGGAAATTTAGAACAACAATAACAAAAAAAAAAAAAATAGAAAAAATCAACAAAACCAAAATCTGGTTCTTTGAGAAGATCAATAAAATTGACAAACTCTTAGCTAAACTAACAAAGAAGAAAAGAGAGAAGATGCAGATAAATAAAATCAGAAATTAGAGGGGGAAAGTTATGACTGACCCTAGAGAAATAAAAATAAAAAGGATCATAAGAGGATACTATGAGAAACTGTATATCAACAAACTAGACAACCTATATGAAATGGACAAGTCCCTAGAAATGCACAACCTAAACTGATGCTACAAGAAATACAAGAACTCAACAAACCAATCACATTTAAAGAGATTGAATCAGTTATCTAAAATTTCCCATGGAAGAAAAGTCCAGGACCAGACAACTTCACAAGTGAATTCTACCAAACATTTTGAGAAGAATTAACACCAATACTGTTTAAACTCTCTCAAATAATTGAAGAGGAGGTAAAATTACCCAACACATTTTATGAAGCCAACATCTCCCTAATACCAAAGCCAGATCAAGACACTACAAGAAAAGAAAAATTGCAGACCAATCTCTCTAATGGACATAGATGCAAAAATTCTCAACAAAATACTTGCAAATAGAATCCAACAGCATATCAAAAGATTAATACATCACAACCAAGTAGGATTTATTCCTGGTATGCAAGGCTGGTTCAACATAAGAAAATCAATTAACATAATACACCACATTAACATATTGAAGAAAAAAAAAACACAATCATTTCATTCAATGCAGAAAAGGCATTTCACAAAATCCAGCATCCTTTCTTGATAAGAAACACTTCAAAAGATAGGAAAAGAAGGAAAATTCCTCAATATGATATAGGACATATATGAAAAACCCACAGCTAACATCATACTAAATGGGGAAAGGTTGAAAGCTTTCCCTCTAAGGTCAGGAGCAAGACAAGAATGCCCGCCGTCATCACTGTTATTCAACATTGTGCTGAAGTTCTAGGTAGAGGAATTAGACAAGAAAAAAATAAATAAAAGTCATCCAAAGAGGAAGTAAAACTCTCATTATTCACAGATGACATGATCTTATATTTAGAAAATTCTCAAATGTCTATGACAAAGCTATTTGAACTAATAAATGAGGTCAGCAATGTGGCAGGATAAAAGAGCAACACACAAAAATAATATTTCTGTGCATTAGCATTGAAAAATCTAATGAGGAAATCAGAAAAAAATTCCATTTACAATAGCAACTAAAAGGCTCAGATACCTAGGAATCTATTTAACCAAGGAAGTACAGTACCTATATTTAGAAAACTATAAAACAATGCTAAAAGAGATTATTGAAGACCTAAACAAATGGAAAGATATTCCATGTTCATGGATTGTAGGATTAAATACCATGAAGATGTCAATCCTACACAAAATGATTTATACTTTCAATGCAATGCCAATCAAAATTCAAATAGCTTACTTTACAGAAATAAAAAAGGCAATTACCAAATTTATTTGAAAGGGAAAGTGCACCTGAATGGCCAAAACATTCTAAAAAGAAGAGCGGTATGGGAGAAATTTCACTGCCTGACCTTGAAATATTTTACAAAGCTACAGTTGTCAAGACACCATGGTATTGACATAAAGATAGGCATACCAATCAGTGGAATAGAACTGAAAATCCAGAAATAAACCCTCACCTCCATGGCCATCTGATTTTTGACAAACCTACCAAGTCTAGGTTTAATGGGACTAAACAGTCCCTTCAACAAATGGTGCTGGGAGAACTGGATATCCATAACCAATAGAATGAAAGAGGATCTCCATCTCACTCCCTACACAAGAATTGAAGACCTAATAATAAAAGGCAGGACCATAAAACTATTAGAAGAGAATGTAGGGAAGCATCTTATAGATCTTGTGGTAGGTGGTGGTTTCTTGGACCTTACACCCAAACCATGAGCAGTAAAAGAAAAAATAGATAAATAGGACATCCTCAAAATTAAACAATTTTGTACCTCAAAGGACTTTGTCAAATAGGGTGAAAAGGCACTAACTCAATGGGAGAAAATATTTGGAAATCACATATCCAATAAGCATTTAATATCCATGATCTATAAAGAGATGCTTCAATTAAACAATAAAAAGACAAACAACTGCTAAGGGGTGTGGAGTTTTTCTTTTCGTAGTAATGAAATTGCTCTAAAATGTTTTTTGATGATGAATGCACAACATTGTGATTATACTAAAAGCCATAGATTATACACTTTGGATAGATTGTATGGTATGTGAATATAGCTCGATAAAATTGTTTTTAAATAAATAAATATCTATGAATAGCCAGAAGTAGCAGCTACGTACAGCAGGGGAAGCATAGAGAGATTGAGAGGTGATGGTTTTTTTGTCTTTTTTGTTTATTATTATTATTATTATTGAAAGAAGGAAAATGCTCTAATAATGACTGAAGTGATGAATGCATAACTATGAAATAATACCAAAAACAGTTGATTGTACACTTTGGATGGATTGTATTCTTTACTAATATGTATCATTGAAATTGATTTGTTAAAAAAATAATAACAATAGCTAACATCTAAGTGGCTTCTAGGTGCCAGGCACTCTTCAACGCACCATATATACATTAACTCATTTGTCCTTACAACACCCTGTAAGGTCATTATTATAATTATCTGCATTGATTATATGAGAAAACGACAGTTAAATAAATCGTCCAAGGTTACACAGCTAGTAAACAGTAAAGCATGAGTTGAAGCACAGATGGTCTTAATCCAGTCTGTGTTGCCTGTGAAAGAGACTTAATGGAATTGGAGATGGACCTTGAGAGGAGAATACAATGTAGACATCCAGAGATGAAAAGGACAGGGATAATGTGAGGAAGACAGAGTGATGAGAATAAATGTTGACTAAGAGAGAGGACACTCCCTAAACCTTCCACATTCTCCTTGCTATCTACAGCCTAAACTCCCCACCTATTACAGTGGCTTAACCCGTCCTTTACAATCTGGCTCCAACTTTGATTTTTACTCTCATTTAGTGTTTATTATTTTATTTTAATGTTTCCTCCTTTTCCTTATTTTGGTTTATTTGATGAAGTTAAAGGACTAATATGTAAATTGTAAATTCTATTACAGTTTTCAATTCCACTAGTGATTACATCACAATAATAACTATGAAATTTGAACACGTTTGTCACATTTAAACAAGATACTATTTGTCTTCACTTGGGGACCCTGCTAGTGGTGTGCTGGATCCCTTTGAGTGCTGATTATGCACCTCTCTTCCCAACTCTGTGATCAGTGGTATCATGCTGGTAGTTTGTAATCTGCCATAATGGGCATATTGACACCATGGAAATCAAGCTATCCATTAGTTTTTTTTTTCTTCAGTGGGACCCTGTTGTTAAAACCAGCACATATCACTGAACCTCACTGGCCATTGCCATATGATGAAGACTTTAGGGTGTTTACTTTTATACCTCTCCTCCTCTCTACCCCACTTTTAAGGCTTTACTGATATAGCTTGGTAACCATTCTCTTATTATCCACTTGGACTTAACCCCATATTGGAAACCTAACAGATCTCTTAAGGTTATGCCCTTATCTTCTCTGAGAAATATGGTTCTTGGTGGTTAAGTTCCCTGGACAGCCCCAAATTGAATTAAAGTTGAATGTTGGTTCTTTCACCTGGACCCAGGAAGGCTTGCATTGCTGAACACATCCTCAAATCACCACCCTGGGACTTCTAGCCTTTTGAAATCCAGGAAAGTTAGTTGGTGGTTGGACATAAGGTGGGGAGGAAGAGGTAATGGCGTCAGTTCAGGTCACCATTTTCCCATTTGCACTTTCATCTCCCACATATATTCAGCCATATTCCATTCTCCTCTACTCTTTCCAAGTCTTTGCTCATGATGAGGAGCATGTCTGATGCATAAGGACCCTTTCCCATGAAACTAATACATCCTCAAGAGTGTGTTCTGTCCAGATGTCCAGGCACCTGCGATACTATTCTTTATCGCTTATCATCCTTGCAATTTTGTCATTCTCATTCTGGCATTTGTTGCTCCTCTCACTAACTCATGATTTTGGCATGCCAGGTTTAGATACTTTTCTAGACTTGATTTAACCTTGATGGCCCTCTAGGTTTTGAGTTCTAGGTGCCTTGAGTCCTCTGGATATTATCTGGCTGTGGCTAGCTGCCAATCATACACTACCTCAGTGCACATACATTGAAAGTAAAAAATCAGGTAGAAAGGATATAAGGGATACACTCAGCAGTATATTGTTCAAATAATGTAATTCCTTTTCTGCTACAATTGAAATCCTGAGAAAGCCTTTTATATTAGGATTCC
The DNA here is from genome assembly GCA_026826555.1 of Tolypeutes matacus. Classification (NCBI taxonomy): domain Eukaryota; kingdom Metazoa; phylum Chordata; class Mammalia; order Cingulata; family Chlamyphoridae; genus Tolypeutes; species Tolypeutes matacus. The sequence continues at coordinate 2,285,688 of JAKSZT010053792.1, read as the reverse complement.
ATTGTAAATTTTCAGTTGCTTCTCTAATAATAATAATTAAATATACCACAGATTTTTAATTAGGATTCAACAATTTTAGTATACTAAGTTGAAGACTTCCATGGTATAAGTTGCTTGCAGAAAAAAACTGTTCTTCAATGATTAATTTGAGGCAGTGAAAAGATATTTAACCAGTAATAAGAATTCTTTCTGCTTCTAGAGCTAAACAGAGAAAGGCCCAGGGGAATCTAGTTGACAAGCTTAACATACATGTTTTTCCACAACTTACTATATTTCCAAAATTACCAAGGTCTCTTGTTTGATGAACATTCTATAAATACATTGATAATAAATTCTCTCAGGCTGTTCACAAATCAAAAAACCTATTTGGTATAGAAGAGCCAAAACTGTAAATCATGGGCAGATTTAAAGTGTGGAAAAGTTGGCATTCACTTTCAGGCAAGTTGAAATAATGGCATCTTAAAGAGTATATTTGGAAATATAAAATTTGGCCCTTAGTAATTATTTAACTTTATTTATTATAGTTTCTCTTTATTGTTGGTATTGAGGTACAGGATAACACCAGCAATAAAGAACTTTCCAATTTGTGTGAGATTCGTGGTTCCTAGGTAGGCAGGGTTGAAAAATTATTTGGCCTGTAATGTAACTGAATTGTGGGTATTTAGAAGCAATTTATTATGATATTTATCTAGGCTGCTAGACATTTAACTGGCTTCTCCACTTGGCAAATAACTATTGCAAGCATTTCAGAGCTGAATTTACCAAGAGTCTCAATCTCTAGTTTTCCTCCTCCCTTTGATTATCTCCTGCCTAGTAAAATGCCTCGCCAAATGAAATAAGCAAAAAAAAAATAACTGAAAAAGGAGAGTAAAGCAACACAGGGTTGGTTAATCATCAAACCCTTTCTGCTGGGTATAAGTTCTAGAAGAAACATAAACATGTATTTTGGGAACAGATGTGGCTCAAGCAGTTGAGCATTCGCCTCCCACATGGGAGGTCCTGAGTTCAGTTCAGGTGCCTCCTGAAAAAACAAACAAGCAAAACAAATGAAAAAACCAACTCAAGATTGCTGATGTGGCTCAGTGATTCAGTGCCAGCTTCTCACATATGAGGCCCCGGGTTCAGTCCCTGGCCTCTGGTACCTCAAAAACAAAAACAAAAGCAAAAACATGTATTTTATCATCCATTTAAGAGGTAGTATGCATGATGGTTATGAGTTGAGGCTTTGGAGCCAAATTGTTAGGGTTGGAATTAGAGCTCTCCCGTTCACTAAGTGTGTGACCCTGAGCAAGTTAAAGTCTCTGTGCTCCAGTTTCCTCATCTGTAAAATAGGTAAAACTCTTGTACATATCTCAGGAGATTGTTGTGAGGATTAAGTATAAATTTTTATACCTTTAGTTGAGAATTCCTGGTTAAAAGGTGGCTAATATTCTGGAAATTTTTATATTGAGACAGGGTAGATATAATGGACTCTGCTTTGAAATTTAACCAGCAGTGAAATCATGTATATTTTAGCCAGAGCTGGTTCATACTGACTTATAAGAGCTGATTGCTAAATTTTCAGAAATCTGTGACCCAACTGATGTCACTTTGGTAGCTTGGTATTGGCTATAGTGGATTTCATGCCACAGAAATTAGAAATCAAGCAGAAAATGCTACAAATGGCACCCCTGATCCAACCCCCTGAGAACCAGTTGTTAAACATTACTAGCACACCACTGGTTATTTTAATATTTTTTATTCTTTCCTTCAGCAAATATGTTCTAAGCACCTCCCAAATTCCAAGTGTTTGAGAAACATGGATAAGCAAGAAAGAAAGGTGTAATGGGCAAAATATAAATAGATTTATTATAGCAACATTTATTAAAAACAAACCATTAAAAAATCCTACTTTTTAAGAGTGTTTTTCTCTTTCTTCATAGGCTTATAAGATATAATCCAAATCAATAAAGATATCTGTTACTAAAATTCTATTAGAATCTTTGGCTTATTAACTACTAAATTCCCAGCCTAAGCTCATTGAATAAAAGGATGAGCACAAGAAAAAAGTGTACTAGAAAAGCAAAATAAAAAAGAGTCTGAGTTGTTTTAGGAGTGCTTGTCATCAGTTTATTGTGACTGGGTGGTTATGTTTCATGCTTGCTAAATGTTTCTCCATGTTTGTCTTTGCACACTAGCTAATATAAATTGTATCTACTAAGTTAATTAGAAATCAGAAGTGCTTAAATTATCATTAGTGGTTAATTACATAACAAAAACATAATGACCATGATGTGTTAGCCACTCTTCAAGGCATTTGCCTGAATCACCTGAGATAATTCCCCAAGGACATTATGAGGTAGGTAGGTGCTGTCCCTACTTTACTGAGGAAGAAACAAAAGCAAAGAAAGCTTACTTAACTTGCGTCAAATCACACATTTTGGGATGGAGCCAAGATTTGCAAATAGACAGAGTTTATGTGTGTAACTAATACATCACTACATCCTAGCTCTGCTCATTATATTACTGCAGCTTGATTTATTTTATTTTACCTCATTTTTCTCTTTGATATTAGGGAAGTTTCTCTACAAAAAGAAAAGTAATTCCTATTAGTAAGAGCACTTCCTTGAATTAATCCTTTCAGTTCACAAGAAAGGCAATAAAACAGAACTTGCCCCTTATTCAAGGCAATTCACAAAGTCTTACCTAATTTTGTCTGAGCAGAGTGACTCTCCAAGGCTAACTCAGAGGAAAACTGACATGGGTTGTTGGTAAATCAAACAGAACATGTCCAGAACTGTTCCTGTGGGTTTAAGGCCTGCTACCAGGGCTGGAAAGAATCCTGCCAGTCAATCTTAGGCTGTAAATCACCAGCCTTAAGGATGGCATGTTCTTTTGACACAAAGACAATTAAGGAAGGAAGAGATACAACAAAACATGTTATTCTTCTACTCAAAATTCTTTATTGAAAACTTCCCAGTTTTTAGAGCAGTAGGAACTTGTTTGTTTTGTTTTAAAATTAACATCTTATTTTACATTTTAATTTTTTCCCATAGGTTGAACGATAAGTTAGTCTAATACTAATAGTAATTCTACTAATAACTAAATGTTCAATAATACTTAACCATTGCCAGCAACAATGCAAAGATTATGTGTGTTTGTGTGTGTGTATGTGTTTGTGTGTTCATTTAATCCTCCCAATAATTATACTGGGTGTTTTATAATAACCTATTGTAGAAGAGAATGTTTTCCAAGAAGTTAAGTAACTTTCCCAAGGCCACTCAGCTAGTTAGTGACAAAAGCTCGTTACATAATACATTTATGTAATCTGTAAGTAGAAGCAGACATTGTGGTATATTTTTTAACTGGTTAAACTGCATAATTAGAAAGCATGGAGGTTAGTATCATTTAAGAGTAAACTACTTGCCATAAATCCTTGTTGGAACTTGGGCAGTTTGGGAAGGTTGTGGCAGGAAGGAGGGTGGAAAGAAAAAAAACAAGATTAGTGAGCATTTATGATTATCTGTAACCTGGCATAAATCTACCTTTTAAAGATTATACTTTTCTTCATATTTGTTCTCCTTTTGTCTCCATTCACACAAGGCTATATACTCTCATTGTTTCTAAAACAAAACAAAACACCATATTTCCCCTTTCTCATTAACTGGAGTGCTTTTTCCTTAAATGTCACTCCTCTAAAATCTACCCATTCTACTCAAGGTGAATATGGTGTAGCACTTAACCCAGAGACATCCCCTGCCCACAGGGGGAATCATGGTAGGTTACAGGGCTCCCTACCCAGGGCTCCCACCTCTGTTAAGAAATGGCTCTTCCCACAATTTATTATTGTTTGCAAAAACATGCCTCTTATTAAATTAAACATTTGGAAGTACAGGAACATGACTTAGTGTCTTTTTTTCTCTCCCAAAGCAGATTTTAGTAAAGTCAAAGATACATTTCCTAGCAATTAGAACTGACCAGGTACGGAAGAAGCTAAAATCATTTGTATGCAAATGATTTCAGAAAGGAGGACTGTGTCTGCTGGCAACATTTTAGAATACAGTATTCTAATGGACTCTGTAATGGACTCTGAAGTCCATTACAACCCCAAAATCCTGTTGCTCTTTGACTTCTGAAGAGTCAAATTGAGGAAAGCAACTTTAAAGGTCTAGCTTAAATACTTCTTTTAAAATAGTACATTATTTATTTGCCTAAAACTGGGGCAAGAATAAAAGAGCAGGGCAGCTAAGGATACTAATTCATAGTGCGTCGTTAAAAAAGTAGATGTAAAGTCGAAAGGGTATAAGAAAGGAACAAAAATCCATATTTTAAAACTATTGTTTACAGCAAGCATGTTTTATTTTTCATTTTACCATAATGTTTTTACCACTGAGCAGATGTAGTCCAAAATATCATTATAGAAAGTCAGCAATTGAATACAAATGTATTTTAGTAAATAGAAACATCATATTTTGATTATCCCAATTTGTATTTTCTCTCTTTCTTTAATCTTAATTCTCAAAATATGAAAACTGAAAATATGTTTTTGACATATAGTAAACTCAAATCAGACACAATTGATCACTGAAGGTATTCTTAAAGAGGACTATAAATATATTTCATAACATCAAAAAGGAGTTTAAAATTTTTTGACAGAAAACAAGTTCATGTAAATACTAAATATGGAGTTTATCATTGGACTTTTCTTTTTACTTTTGAAAAATAACCATTTCAAAATGGAGTTAATTTTAGAAATTAGAAAATGGAAAATGTGGAGGAAGTTATAGATATTCAGGATTGTCTTTCTTTACATATGTGAAGAAACTGGACTTGCATCACATTATTCTTCAAATTTTCACATTCTATTATTTTGTGAATCAGTTTCCCACATTATACTTTGACTTTCTCACATGGAAGAGTGTCCATTTATGTTTATAGTCTCCTTTTCCAGAAAGTAGTAAGTGTAAAGTAAATAATTTATTGAATAAGTATCAACTCCATTAATGTTGAGTAAATGATTGCATACAAGAATAAAAAATTATATAAATTGACTTAGAATTCACATTTTCTATCCAATGTTCCTTCTAGCATACTACTTTTTATTTCACATTGTTCCTGTTGTCATTTTTGGGAATGGGTGAAAATAAAAGTAAATGTTTTAATCTTAAACATATATTAATGACTAAGTTTTTATGAGCTGTTATTATAAACATGCCTTTATCTTACAACACATATGTAAAATAATGGGCTAAATATTACTTTATAAAGGAGAACAACAGTTGTTTCACATAAAATATTTGTTTATGTACATTTATTCTTTCTATATTTGAATTATTTTTTACTTAAAAATATTTACTGCATTAAAGCAAGGACATGAACTTTACCTAGATATTTATAAAGTATGAAACAACCAAAATCTAAACCAAAAAGCTAACTATTTGATGGGTTATACTATACACCTTACTTGGAATTTGTGCTTAATGCATTAGAAGAACAAATTTCCCACATTTCACCCACAAGAACTTTAGTGCTTATAAGTCTATGAAATATTTTGTAGTATAGTTAATAATTTTAACCTAGATTTATTAGGAAAACCCTTAAAAGATGTAGAATTTTGCTTTGCATTATTTTACGGAAGTCACAGGTTTTTATCTTGTAGGAAAGAAAGATTTCTAATGTTTGCCATTGCAGAAACACGATGAAATAAAATTTAAAGGTCCAAAGTAGCTCGAAGTATACTATTCAGAATGCCAAAGGCATGATACTCTTGAAATGAATTATTAGTCTAGCAACTGTGAACATGAAGTTCATGGTTTGCATTTTGGGGCAAAGAATATCATTCCATCATTTACAGAGGCCATTATATTCTTTAGGACAGACTGGTTGGAAAATTATTAGGTAATCTTACCTGCTTTCAGTTTGAAAGGATGTATTCCTGTTAGAAAAAAAAAAGCCTACTAGTAATTCATACTCTGTAAGAACTCTGTTATCTAAAACAAGTGGCTCCAATTTAGAAAACTCTCTGGCCTACAGAGTTTGAATTCTTTGTGAATAATTTTCTGTGTCTCCTGGATCCCCAATAGAATATTGGCTAGAAATGTACTTGCGTGCAATGATTTATCATTTGGACTTTCAATCTGTGTGCCTCTCTCTGTTAGCTTTTCCTCCTCGTGATGAACAATACAGTATTTACTTAGATTGGCATTGCCTCTGCTGTATACTTTCTTGCTGAAGGTTTATGTTTCCCTTTTGCAGCCTACATACCCCAACCCCACCATCTCCATATAAGCTTAGACGTGTCATCGCTGTTAGTGGATCTTAAAAGCAAAACTAATAAAGAAAAGTCTTATAAAATCCTGTTTTTATCTATTATCCTCCACCCAATTGATGGAAATAGGGTAGTCTAGCCTAAACAAACCAAGTCAAAACTGTATGCTTGTTTATGTGTGTGTATAGCTAATAGACATCATAGAAATATAAAACCCAAATTCTGATTCAGTTTTAAAACCAAAATGACAAATGCTTTTAGAAATTTCACTTATTACTCAAGAGATAACTATATGCTAAATTAATATAAATTTTGAAGTTACAAATATTAAGTTATGGCCTGTGTTTCAAATGTAAAACACATTACTATGTATGGAACATATATTATATATATTTTTTTATTTAGAAGCTAAGAAGCTACTTTTAAAGCTAAATACTCCTTGGAGATTTCCACTGTAACTTAAGATGAAGAAGCAGATGTTGTTGTTTTTGTTGTTGTCAAAAACATATGCTAGTGAAAAAACACACCACAGAGAAAAACAAACAAAATACTATATTATAGTTCAAAGGATCTTTAATAATAGAAGCATGTTGACCACCAGCATCGGTTTTACTGTTTAATATGTTACATTGAAAAGATTTCAATTGAAACTATTCCCTTTAGAGTTATTTTAAAACATTGATCCTCTGATTTTCTTTTCGGTCTAAAGGCTGATTAATGACAGGGAACCTGCCGTTAGAATGGATTGGGGAAAAATGCACTGTGGGATTCTGGTTAGGGAACTGAGGCCATTTCCCTGCTTTTAGTGCAGAGCTCACCAAAGTGCAATCCATTCAAAAGCAGCCAGGCTGGAAATATCTCTTCTTTGTTTATGGATCATGCCATGTAGTTTTACTGATTCATAATGGAGCTATAGCCTTTTTATTCTGACAGTTTAAGCACCGAAAAGAAAAATAAAACCGCTGTGTGAGAACCTCCCTCATAAATGGCTTCGTGTTAAGACTTCCTATCTGCAGGTTCACATTAAGAGCCACATCAGGTCTGAGGTCTGGAGAAGGATAACTTTCCCTGGGTATAACAAAAAGTGCTTCAATGAAAAGGAAGTAATTTAAACTTGGAAATGAAAAATAGTGAGCTATTTTTAAGTAAAACTAGATTTTTATAAAATCAAAGAAAAAATCTGCCTGGTAATTTTCCAGTATGCACAAACCTGTCTTTTTCTGGATAGTGAAAATCAAACTATGATCACTGACACAAATTCACTCAAAATATTACCACAAAAGTGCCATCAGCACATTGATAAGAATATATGAGCTCTTTGGAGAGAATGTGTGCTTCTTGCATTGTAGCCCATAAGCCCAAATGGGAATGAAACAACACACATTAATAGCTTTATCAAAAAGGAGAAATAGCATTCAGAGATGCAAAACATCATTTTGAGGTTTTCCAGGTACCATAATGATAGTTTTTCTTACCACTGAATATTCATGACACCTCATAAAACTAATGATAAACATAAAAATTGATGTGAACGTTTGACTAATCTGCTCTTATTTGTTTGGAAGAGCTGTCGTAATTGCCTGGTTTGTAAATTAAACATCTGCTATGGGAATAAACAAAAACATAACTGAGCATATTCATATAAATTGAATTCACTCTGGTTCCATAAATTTTATTATATGGGCTCATCAATTTTATTACACCTGAGTGCAGCATTGCTGCCAAAGTCAATGCATTTATAGGTGTCTTATTTGTAAGAATAAATGCTTTCTTTTTCTAATAAAATGTGGATCTTATCTGGATCATTTTAAAGAGCCGTTTCACTCAGAAAACCTCAACTGACTGAAGCCGTCTGCCATTTTGGTTGAACAAGGGCTGGGGTTCCACTGCGGGCTCCTTATGGGTTAAAATTAGCTCCATATTGCAGCAGCACATGTCAAACAAGATAACAATCATTTCACCTTAACAGAATTAATCTGTCTGATGTTTGTTTGGCATAGCTGTATTTTTCCTAGTTTCTAAGTCTTAAGGATATAATATACTGCAGAACATCTAACTGGATCAAAATGAAACACTGACAAGTAAGCTTGCTAAAAATGTAAACGCCATGTGTTTGATGTAATGATAAATATTTTTCCTCTGTAGGTAATCCCTTGGTATTGCAGTCCTACTAAAGTAATTCGTATCAATATTTCAATTTTCTGTAGAGATTATCAAGGAAAATGAAGTACTTCAAGCAACAGACACATAAATGTTGGGTTCAAATAAATATTTTGCTGCTGAAGATACTAACTTTAGTATTAGGATACCATCCTGTAAAAGGACAATGATGTAAACCAGATAAGACAGAATATGAAATGCTCAGAAATCCCTGACTTCTGATATTTGTAAAGTATGTTGCACATAATTCTGAGAAGTTTAATACATGAAATGACAGCAAAAATCATATTGTGTGATGACTCCACTTAAAATTTTTCATGAAGGTGACATAAACATGCCAACATGGTTTAGATTCTATTAGAAAAGAAAGTCAATTTTCCAGTTGAGGGAGAGAAACTAGAACTCCAATTTTATTTCATTTGATACCACAGTTGCTGACCTAGAGGCTTGCCTCCTCTAAGCCTGACAAGCTGAAACTTTTCCTGGTCCCCCTTTTTCTGTCCAGAAAGAGGTAATTCCATCATTTGTTCAATCAAGAGCTCTGTAAGCTAGAGGAGGCCTATAAAAGCTTGTGATGAAGAGATTCTCTTGACTACAATTTGTCAGAAACTCCAATTACTACACGTATTTCATGGAGGACTTCTCATTTCTAGGCTTTTCTTATAAACTGAGAAAGACTTTTTAGTCAAGCAAGTAACTGCAGGATTCTAATCAAGGCCCAAGCTAGGGCAGTGATTCAGGGAATGAATGGGCCTGTCATCTAAAATATAAGGGTATGATGAAAGCGAAAATCACCAAGATTTCTCAGAAAAGCAAAATGAAAGACAGTCTATGGGTCCATGCAAAGACAGTGTTTTCTTCGACCAAAGGTGATTGGACCGTTAAATGTCACTGACTCAGAGCATTTTGAAAATCCATATTGCACCCAGCTGGAGAAAATGGGCAAGACATATCTACCCAACTTCCATACTGTTTAAGAAGCTTTGATTTAATAGCAAAAATTGCCTTAAAAAAGGAAATTCATCTTGTATTTAGCCCACTAGATATGCTTTTAATAGTATCTGAAATAGTTATTGCTTAATTTTATTCTTCATGGTGGTGGCAGCAATTAGGAGCAAACATTTCCATTAAAGTTCATAGGAAAAATACACTTTCAGTCTCCTATAGTGATTTTAGTAGGACTTAAGTTTTCCAACTACAGTTTTAAGCCTTAATCCTAAAAATGTATTTTAAGAGGTAGAGAATTTTAAAAAATAGCATTGCCTGTCATTGCCAAAAAATTGATTCTTTGATTTCTACATCATTGCTAACCAACAAACTATATTGAAAAATATATTGTATTGTATTTTGTGTACTAGCTAGAATCCGTTTAGCAAGATATCATACTTTGCATACTTTTATATTTTCCCTACTGCTAATGAATGTACTTTTTCCCCCACTTTTTTAAAGATTCAGGTATTCAATAGTACATCTGTTATGTAATTTTGTGAACTCTTAAGACTTTATAAATGTCAGAGTTTAGCTTTACATTTTGCCTGTAATTGAATACAGGAAAAAATATTATGCTTTCTGGAAGGTGCTGTAAAAATTACACTATTTTATTCTTTGGAGAAAATGCAGATTTAAGCAATTATGTAACTATTGGTCATTGATACTTGGGTGTTCATATAAATTGTATTTATGAGATTTTTCTGCTCTATGTATAATGTTTGAAATCAGTTGATTGTTCAGTAATTATTTTTGAGGTTCTACTCTGTGCCAAGTATTCTATCAGGAGGAGAGAAGAAAGTTGTAAAAGTAACAGATAAGGTCCTTGCCCTACTGGAGCTCACCTTCATATGTGCAAGATTTATATTTACCAATGGATTATAATTGTGATATATACTCTGAAAGGGCAGGGCTTCTTAAACGTTAATGTTTAATGCATTTGAGTAACCAAGAGATCTTATTACAATGCAGATTCTGGTTCAGTAACTCTAGGGCCAGGCTAAGGTTCTGTATTTTCAGCAAACTTCCAAGTGATACCAAGGCTGAACTTTATTCCTAAGGACCAAGCTTTGAGTAACAAAGAGCTAGGGGGCTGTAGAATGTACAAAAGGGAAACCTGACAAAATTTAATGGTTGCGGATGGATTTTCTCAGATTGTGATGCACAACTCATGATCTGAAGGAGAAGCAAGAGACCACTAATGAATAGGGAGGAATGGAGAATATCTCATGTAGAGGGACTAGCAAGTGTGAAGACCTCGGGAAGATAGGAGCATGCCAAACTGCAGGAGCTACAAGCCCTGAGGATCCAACACAAAGTCAAGGAGGAGTGAGGGTTGAGGCTGATACCATTGGCAGGGGTCAAATCACTAAGAGGAAAAGGAGGGGACAAGAAGGCACAGTGGGAAGAGTGTAAATGTCAGGGATTGGGAAAGGTTTGAGAAAATGCAGTTTTGCAGTCCTAGGCAATGCAGTTTGTGGGGAAGAGGAGTATTGTGGGAGACTGGGGTTTCAGAAATGTTTATTGAGGTGGTCTTAAAGGTTGAGAATCAGAAAGAGGCCTCAGAAATTAAAGCTCTAAGAATTCTCAGAGGGTATATGCTAGACATAGAGGGAAGGAGGGAAGGGAGAGAGGGACAAGCAGATGGAAATCTACATGTCCTGAGGATGAGGATGACAAGGTCACACTGGGCAGGGGAAGGAGGAACCAGATTTAAAATGGTCATCTTTAACCTCTACATTTGGAAATATTGTTATATAATAATGAGTGAGAAAAACCATGCTTGGTGCTTGGGTGATGTGTGCTTTGAAGCCTGTTGCCTGGCATTCAAGACCTATCCCAGTCACATTGTGGCTCTGTGACAATGGGCATATACAGAATCTTTCTGTTCATCAGGTTCCTTATCTGTAAAAAGAGACAAAATAAGCATTAACATCTGAGGATTTTTGTGAGGATAAATGCAAGAATATATTTAAAGGACTTCCTGAAACACAGTAAGTGGGTAATAAATGTTGTCCATTATTATTTGTGTTCTTTCACAAACCACATACATAGTCTTAATCTCAATTTCCTGAGAAGATTAAAATTAGTTATATCCAACAAGTTCTCTGATTTAAAGATCTATAATTTTATTATTTCATCACTAAAAGAACTATAGTTAAATATATAAATAACAAAATTAGGATCATTCTGCTTCTTATTGCAAAGTTCTTTCCCTGTGCCACTCTTCTTAAGTAGCTCTATACTTTGTACTTTCACCTCACTTACAACTCTGTATTTCTTAAATGTAGCCACCCAAAACAACTCATCTAAGATAAGATAACCATACTTTCATTTTCAATGGTTGTTTGAGTTGTGTCAGAGACAGCAACTTTCCACAAATATCAATTCTTCTTTTCTCTGAGAATTGGGCATTTTCAGCTGCTTAAATTTAAGTCTGACTTTCCTGTTATCTCTGCTGAGGAGTGTGGTCAAGTGACTATAGATCTGGCAAATGGGATACATGTGAAAGTGCTATATGGTGACCTATAGGAAGGTCTTCCTAACATGTGCTCTTTGGCTCATCTCCTTTTTCTTCTTCCCATTGAGCAGACTGTGGGTCTGACTCTTTAGCTGAAGGTATCATCTCGGAGGGTGGGGTGGAAGGCACATGCTGATGATGGAGAAGCAGCAAGATAAAAGATGCCTGCATCTCTGACCACATGCCCAATACCAGCCCTGGATTGCCATCACCTCGATGCTTTTAAGTGAGTGAGAGAAAGTTTTGTTTTGTTTAAGCCACTATTAGTTTTGCATTGCCATCACACCAAAATTAATCTTAACTACTATGCTGCTATTATAATAAATTTGATATATTTTGAATATATATACATATATATGTATGAGAGAGAGACATCTTAGTCTCATAACAATGAGAATTTAACTATTTTATGGCCAGAATTTCTTTGGAATTTTGAACAAGGTAGAACAAATAAAATTTCTTAAAATACTTCAAATATATACATCTACACACATAGAAGTAGATATCAAATTAAAAGAACTCATGAAGGTCAAACACATAATTCACAGAATGAAAATTTATGACTTATTTTCTTAATTAGAACAAATTTTATTCTAAGAAAGAGAAACCTATTCAAATTGGGTCAAAGAGTAAGGAAAAGGAAAGAAGAATTCTGTAAGATTATGGACATCTTTGAACATAAGAAAGAGTAAACAAAAAATATCCAAGTATAAAATGAAACAATAATAAAAGCAAGCAAACAGAACCAAGGAAACATATGAACCAAGCTGTCAACATCTGTAATTAGTAAAGAATTTCCTCTCATGAAATAAGTCAGTATTTGAGGTCTCCTAGTTCAAACCATCAAAATTATGAATCGAATCGAATCTGCTCATTCCAGTATATGAGTTTGTTTACCCTTCAGCAAATGTCTAGCTCTGTTCTAACTTCTATGGCCAGAAGTACCTAAATCATATGACACTATCAATATTGCCAGGATGCCTGTCAGAAGTAAATTGTCTTGGAAAAAAATCTGAGCAGGTAGGCAATTGTCAGTCTCTTTAATACACTAATATTTTAGTCACTGTGTGTGTATGTGTGTGTGTGTATATAAGCAGTAGAAACATATTTGATTTGTTTCATGCTTAATCTGTGCTGGTAATTATTTAGCAATCAGCACTCGTTCTCACTGTCCTCCATATGAATAATTTTGTAAAACCTTATCTTTCTGTATTAAAGTCATCTTTTACTGAGAGGAGTTTTTCTTTTCCCTGACTTATATACTACCTAATGGTGGAAATAACTAGCAGAACTCAAATCATTGGATAAAAAAGATTATTGATATCCAACAACTTGAGGAAAGTATTTGCCAGTGTCAATATGGTCATGTAAGCTTCGTGAAGGTAAGGGATTCAAATATTTATTGAATAAATGACTTGCCTGTAAAACATGCAGACTAAAATTTATTTGCAGCACAAAGTTAAATGGCAACCATTCAAAAGATATTAAAGGCTTGATGCTGCCTCTTCAGAGAAAGCATTAGAAATGTTAATCTCTCAAAGTAGTTGCATATGACACATCCCCGAGATTATATCAACAGTAGAATTGCACCAAGAATTAAAGATTTTGGAAAAGTTATCATTTGGAGGTCTTAGGTTTCTTCACGAAATATATCAGAATACTTAGGCTGTTTTCTTTACCCAAACGATTTTATGTATATAAGTATCTTTCGAACTGGTTGTTGCTCTCACTGTGCTTTGCTAATTACTCTTGTGAAGTTCTCCTCTGTACAAAACAAGCAATAGTGTAATATGTCTGGTCTTTAGTTAGACAGTAGGTCACTCCAGATAAAACTATTATATGAAGATTATTTTTAACAATAAAGAGATAGGGCAATGAATTTCTAACACAAGCCCCCAGAAAAGAGAAGGCATGTGCTTTTGTCAGGGTGAAGTTGGTTGAGTCTAGCTGGTCATTTTATAGTCAATCAGCAAACAATATACTGTATACAACAACAATGTACTTAAACGCATATGCCCATACACACATATGTAAACTGTAATATAATCCATCATTATTATTTAAAATATTTAAAACATGAAAGGGATTTTAGTTTAAACTTCTTTTTAAAATAATTATCATTTCTGGTTATTTTAAGATCCTAGTCCATGATTTGTAGGTATTAATTTTATAAAATGTGATTTGCATCTAATTCCATGCTTTAAAATCAAAATGAAAAACCTCAAAATGAATTTAAACAATTTTGAATTTAAAGAATACCTGGAGATATTGTTGCCCAAGCAAGCATAAGCAGGAATACTTTTGAAAATCCTATTCAGGAACCAGCAGTTAATTATTGTATAAGGCAGTGGTTTCCAATACTGGAAACTTTCATTTGTTAGAAAATTATTTCTGATAATGAAATTAAAATTATCTGAGGAAGTTCCTTTTATTGATCCCACTCCAACATGCAGGTGGGAATTGAAACCAACTTTGTTTGCTCCATGTGCGAGGCTTCAGAACTCTTGACTAGATGATTCAGCTTTCTTCTATAGTTCCATGACTCCATAGAGTCAGCCTTACTGATTCTACATTCCTTTCACACACTACTAAAATTCTGTGATACAATCCAAGACATGATTTCTATTTTTTATTTATTTCTTTGATTTTATGTTTATTCTGCTAGTTTTCATTTTTTTATTTATTTTTGTCTATTTTTATTATTTTTTTAAGATACTTAGAGTATACAAATGTCACATAAAAAATATAGGGGATTCCCATATGCCCTACTCCCCACACCTCCCACATTTTCCCACATTAACAAAATCCTTCATTCATGAGGTACATTCACTGCAATTGATGAACACATTTTGGAGTATTGCCACTAAGCATGGGTTAAGGTTTACACTGTAGTTTACAATCTCTCCCACCCAATTCTGTAGATTATGGCAAGATTTATAATGGCCTGTATCTGTCATTGCAATGTCATTCAGGATAGTTCCCAAGTCTCAAAAAATGCCCCTGTATTACACCTGTTTTTCCCTCTCCCTGCCCTCAGAACTTCCAGTGGCCACTACCTCCACACCAATGATATAATTTCTCCCATTGTTAGAATCACAATAAGTCTATAGTAGAATACCAATACGTCTACTTTAGTCCATAGTTCATTCCCCAATCCTGAGGATTCTGGGATGTTGATGTCCACTCCACCTCTAATTGAGAGGGGGCTGCGATCCCATGGAGCCAATGGATGGGAATCACTTGCTTGTAGTTGTAGACTCCTTCAATTCCTTGGTACAGTAGTTGTCCATCATCACCTCGATTTTAGTTGTCCTGGGTGAGAACAATGAACTGGAGGGTAGGCATCTCAACTCAGTTGAGATTCAGGGCCCAGATCACACATAGAACCCCAAGGATTTAAATCTCTTGGACATATATCTACCAACTTTGGTACTAATTATAGGTTCAAATAGAAGGACAGAAGAGCCATGTGAAGGGAAAACACAACTGTGCCCAACTCTGTCACTCTGCGGAGCATAAATTCCAAAGTAAAGCCCACTGGCAAAGCACCAAACTCCTGAGCTATCTGCCCTGACTATAGTGTCTGGATGACTCCATAGCCTTCAGGAGGCCCTCTATTTAGGGTAGTATCTACTTTGGCAGTCAAAGAGATCCTGCTGAGATGTGCATAAGCATTCCCTCTGTAATGACTTCCCAACTCACTTGGAAGTCTCTTAGCCATATAAACTGATTTTTCTTTACCTTTTCCCCCTTTTGGTTAAGGTCTTTTTCCAGTTGCCTTGCTAGATGGTGCGTGGTAGTAATCCCTCAGTACCAGTGAGGCTTATCCCCAGGTGTCATGTTCCATGGGAGGAAGGTAATGTATTTATATACTGAGTTAGGCTTAGAGAGAGGTCTCATTTGAGCAAAAAGGAGGCTTCCAGGAGGCAACTCTTAGGCACCATATAATACTAGGCTAAGTTTCAATTTCAAGAGTAAAGGTTCATACACACTGTCATCAATATCAAAGGCCCGTCAATGGACCATTCTCCTTCACTACTCATTGTCCCTCTACTCGGGGGATTCTTGCTGATCTATTAGAGATCTATTCTTGCAGACCTCCCCAGGATGGAAACTTAATATTCCTTCAGTTATTGTGTGAATCTTCACCCACCATGACAATGCTCCATGAACACTTGAACACATTTGTATGCCCAGCTGAGCTTCGTCCCATGTATTCACCATCTCTAACAACCCACACCAATGATCCTCCCCTGCCACAGTTGTAACCCTTCTGTGATCCAAAACTTCTTCAGAAACAAAGCCAAGAAAATAGCCAAATACAATTAATAAGAAAATGAAATAATAATAATAGTTTTAAAAACAAGAAATAAAATACCCAAAAAAAAATTAAAAATAAAAAAATAAAAATTGGGGATAATAAAAATAATGAAAAAATATTTTAAATTTTTTTTGACATTTTCTCTTTCATCACTGTAAGATCTGTTGTCCTATATGTATAGTAACATTGTCTTCCATTTATTCCCCAGTGCCTTACTTTTTATTTTTTAATTTTTTTAATTTTGTCTTCAAAGAAGTTTTAAGTTACAGAAAAGCCATGTACCAAATACAGGGGACTCCCATATACCCAACATCCTCCCCCTTTTCCCCCCTTCCCTTATTAAGAATATTTTATATGTAGATGGCACGTTTGTTACAACTGATGGACAAATATTGAAACAGTTACCAATCATGGTAAATGGTTTACATTGTGGTTTACATTTTGGACCACACACTTTTATTAACTTTGATGGGATTCAACATGGCCTGTATCCATCATAGCAAGCTCTTGTAGAACACTCCCATCTCCATCAAAATGCCCCATGTTCCATCTATTCTATTCCCCCCTTCCCCTCCCCTGGGGTCCCAAGGCAGCCACCAGACTTCACTTCTTGAAGGAAAAAATTCATAGTTACTAGCACCAACACTGAGGGCTTGACACACTGGTCTGCCCTCACCTATTGGGCACTGCCCATGCTCTCGAGAGACTCCAGCACCTCTACTTGAGAACATAGTAGGCCTCCCCAGGATGGGAGTCCACCACCTTGCCACTCATTATGTGGGTGTCCACCCACTGATACAACACAGTATGGCAAGATGATCACTCACACACTCCCTAGAAGCCTGCCCCAGGTGCGCCCTGTCCCGAAGGCCCCCCACATTCAACGCCCAAAACCAGCAACCCTCACTTATCATATTGCCAAAAGAGCATTCCCAACATTGTAATTTCAACCATGTACCCACCAATCCCCAGTGTTCACCTGCTCCCTCCCCCAACCCTCCCCCCATTTCCATAGACAGTCCAACCCATCGTTCCCACCCCACCCTAATAAACCAACACCACCTAACCTAAAAGTATCATGAAACTACTGTCATGTCCCTCCACTGTACAACTACACCCTTATCATAGATTTTGCCCATATGGGCATTGGCTCACAACTTTCTTCTCCCTTTCTGTTTCCTGTAAACCTACCTTCCAGACTCTAGCTCTGTCAGTCTGCTCAATTTACTTAATTCATATCAATGAAGTCATACAATATTTGTCCTTCAGTGCCTGGCTTGCTTCACTCAACATAAGGTCCTCAAGATTCATCCATGTTATCCCATATGTTAATGCTGTATTCCTTATTACAGCTGAGTAATATTTCGTTGTATGTATATATCACAATTTATTTATCCATTCATCTGCTGAAGGGCATTTGGGTTGATTCCAAGTTTTAGCAATAGTGAATAAAGCCCCTATGAACATTGGTGTGCTTTTATCTGTTCGTGTCCCTGCTTTCAGTTCTTCTGGATATATACCCAGCTGTGGAATTGCTGGATCGTATGGCAGTTCTGTAGCTAGTTTTCTGAGGATCCGCCAAACTGTCCTCCACAGTCGCTGCACCATTCTAATTCCCATCAGCAGTGAATGAGTGTCCCCATTCCTCCACATCCTCTCCAACACTTCTAGTCCTCTATTTTTTTAATAGCTGCCAGTCTAATGGGTGTAAAATTATATCTCATTGTAGTTTTGATTTGCATTTCCCTTATAGCTAATGATGTTGAGCATCTTTTCATGTGCTTTATAAATATTTGTATTTCTTCTTTGGAGAAGTGTCTATTCAAATCACTTGCCCATTTTTTAAATAGGTTGTTTGCATGACAGGATTTTTAAATCCCTTCCATTCTGACTGTCTTAAAGGACAAAGTGTTCCTAACCAAGTCTTCCAGATCCCAAATGCATACTCACGTGAATATCACAGCATCTTATCCATAATATACTTATCTACAGTGTGTTAATCATTAGATTGTTTCTTTTTTTGTTTCTTTTTTTTTTTTTTAGATTGTTTCTTGAGAGAAGAGACCATTCTTACAGTGATCTTCCCATATAGCTAGAGAAGGGTATAGTATCTGGTGCAAATAGTGGAATAAAGTTTCATGATTTATATAATCAACAAATTTTATTTAAGCTGTCAACTACTTAAAGAAGGGAATATATCTTTAATATATTATTTCCTAGAATATTATAATAACTACTTAGGCAAAATATCAAGCTGATTGTCATGCATAGATGAAGCAAGAGACTTTTTTTTAAAAAAGGTGAAAATTCCATAAATACTGATAAAGCGTTACAATTTATTTATATCTCTTAGTTCTCTTGTAGTTGATAGCCAAGATGAATCTTTAACTCATAAATAAAATATTTTTGACAAACTAACATCTCTGTGAACCAAAAAATAATGAAGCAGGAGCATCTCCCCAGTCATTGCTGGTTGTCACCATATCTACATAGACCATGGCTCAGCCCCACCATTCATTAAACTGAGCAGTCTCTGGGACAACACTGAATACTCTATTAGGTTCTCCTATAGGGAGTATGGACTCAAGTTCCAAGTGAAGAATCATTTAGAAAGGCTAGATGAAAAACACAAATATTCAAAACTTGATTTGTCTTTGGGAAATTGGTAAAACTCCGTTTCATGTTTCCATACTAATTTGTGGTTCTTAACACTTTTGTCCAACTCATTGTAACTCAGGGTATAATGAAAGTGATCAGCAACAAAGGGAATTATGAAAAGGGGAACAGGCGTGTAGAAAACCATTATATGTGGTTTATAAATTCACTTTAAGTAATTCTAACATATAACCTTTAATACTTCCACCACTCACCCCACACTGCTCTGCAGAAGCCCCACAAAGAATGACTGGATTTGAAATTCAAAAGCATTCTATTCCTGTTTTGTATTTTATAACCATAAACTTAATATTGTTGTTGTTATTTGGGGCAGGAAAGACAGATTCTCTTCTAAAAATTAGGACATTGAAAATAAAATACAGTATGCCATATACTTTGATATAAAGATAGAAAGCATATTAGAATAACATATAATAGGTGAAAAACACAGTAATCAGAATAAGACATAAAAACTTGGTATGCTGAAAAGTCACTACGTCTAGAATTGAACTTTAGACTAGAGTGTAACATCTCATCAGAACAATATCAATGCATTCAGGTAAATGCGATCATCTGGTTTCATTTGGCCTGAGCAAGTTTCATTTGGGCTGAGCAAGTTTTACTGTTTTGCTGCTTTTCAAAAGTGCACTAGAAACAGTTTTTGTTTAACGTGAAGAACTTTGTCATAATTCTAGAAAACTCACCTTTTTCAACAGTAGTGGCATTTGCTGTCAAGTCATGCAAACATGACTTAGGGTTTTTGTTTCCAGGAAGTCTGCATACTTGAGGGAAGATTTTTTTTTTTTCCCCTGTTCAGCTAGCCTCATAATGAATGCCTTAATCATTCGGAAACCCATTTAAAATCTTTTATTTGTAATTTCCTAAAAATAGCCGTGGGCCTGTATTGAAAACTTCCTAAGGCAGCTTTTATTCTGTGGCAGGAAAATAATAAATAATGTCCTACAATGCTCTATGTAAGGCAGATGGAGATTGTGATAGAGTGGAGCTCAAAAGAATTTTTATTGGATGAGAGTGAAGAAATTACACTAAGATTATTGTTTTGTACAATTTGTAGTCACATGAATAGTCTCTTAACAAAACTGAGGGTCATTTAGGATATAATAAAAGTAAACAAAATATAAACTAAAATTAATGAGACTTCTTTTTGTTGGCAAAAATTTTGTTGCCCCAGGATAAAATGACCTAGGAAAGAACCAGCAATTTCTGCCCTGTCCACTTATTTTCAAGGTCTCTCCATCACTGTCTTTTTAGTTGCTGTCATGACTATCTCCACCTTGGACCCCTGTATACAGCCTTCCTTAGCAATGCTAATACTCCTGACTGCTGGCAGCTCACATCTTGACCTGGTTTATTATCTCTGGTGCTCCAGTCCCAGGGTCACTGTTTGGGACATCCCTGCCATCAATTCTTCAGTCACAGCAATAGTTATTAATCTGGTATGAAATAAGTTATCATTGCTTTCTTCCATACACTATCCCTAATCAAATCATTTAGCCTTCACAAATTATAAAACGCTTTATTTTTTATAGTTGTGCTAAATGTATAAAATGGATTCCTGTTACAGGAAGATTCATGCATTAGGTAATGTCAGCCCTTTCCTGGGCTAACATAACTTTGACCAGTTTCTGGGCCAATAGAACCAGGTTTCCTGCATTTTAAAGACCTCATGCCCAGCCCACATGACCAGTCTCCTTGTCTAAGTTCTTTGCTAAGATTATTGTGCTTAATTCTTCCACTTTCTACTCTGGCCATGATGATCAGTTTCCATGGAGGTGATGATAATGGACTGTGGAGGCAGGCTGCTTGAGTTGGCTTCCTAATTCTGTCACATATTAACTATGTAATAGTCCTTCTCTTCATTGGTAAAATGTGGCTAAAATAGTCCTCAAAGTCACAGAGTTTTTGTGAGGATTAAATGATGTAATACACATAAAGTGCTTACGCAAGCATGTATTGAATATAAGTTATAAGAATAAGAGCAAATACTTGTACATTGCCATGGTAGTAGGAAGGAAATTAAGTCAGTAGTGGTAAGTTAGGGCCTTAGGTAGCGATCACAATGTTGGTTCTAGAAAAGTGATAGAAATGTGCTGGAGAGAAGGTTTAATGTGGTCTAGTTATATAAAAATGACTTTGCTTAGAGAGCAGTCATAAGTGAAACTACAGGAACACAGCGTATTAAAAACTGAGTTGTTGATCAATATGAAGTTCAGATCTGCAACAGGTTAGGAATATTTAGGAAAAAATCCATTTGAAGGTAGAAAAATTAACTACTATTTGAGTACTAGTCTCTTCAATATAAGTAGGAAGGATAGAGATGATTTACCTCAGAAAGCCAAAGATTTTTTAGTGGGTTTTATTCAAAATCTTTAAATAATATAAAGGGATTCTAAGTAGTGAATGAAAGGATAGCAATTTGCAATACCTTCATTGCTATATGCAAGATTAAAGGTAGATAGACAGACTTTGCCTTTTCATAATGCAATTTGGGATCTGTGAATGTCCTTATTTGGTTGGATCTGGAAGAATCATATTATGAGCCTGGTTTTATTTATGATAATTTTCAAAGTAAAAAATACATGCAAAACATGACAGCAGCATCTTTTCCAAAGATAAAGGGAAAAAGAAACCAGTATTACCTGTTATTCATGCAGGAAAATGAGAGAGCCAGTTACTATGCAAAATGATGGAGTTTTCAACAAAAGCTCAGGGAAATGCTGCCTGGAGGAAAAAGACTGTCTAGGGAAGAGGCAAGAAAAGCATATTCAGGAGATATGGAGAGCCTTTCCAGGTTCATTGTGTGGAATACAAAGATTAGGTAAAAGATTTTCCAGGTTAAGATCTAGGAAGATTTCAAGATCCTACCAAGGGATCTGTTTGCATGACTGCCCACAGCATAAGTTTCCTGGCATCTGTCACCACAAGGAGGCAACGCACAGTGGCTTCACCATCCCCTGCACGGAATAAGCTACAGGAACAGGTTCGTAAATGACAGTCTTGTTCTACCTGATCTCATTGTTTTGATTTTACAAGTGGAGAAATGAGAGGTTGTACTTTATCTACTATGCTAAAAGCCCTCTTTATATTCTGTCTCTCATAGTTTGGGGGATGGTGAGGTCAGTGTGGTCGCTCTAAAATAAAATTTTCCTCCTATGCTAGCAATAAGAGAAGACTTCTTTGTACCTTAGTGTATATTTGACACTTTATACAAACACCACTTGAAGTTCTTTCAGGCTTATCACTGGTTTCAGCTCCTTCTGGGCTCTGACAGACTTCACACAATACAAGCTGGCAGTGTCTTGCTCAATGCCTTTGCCTCACGCCCTGGGACTTGCTGCTTATGTTGAAGCATGAGATACCACCCACACAACCTCATTGGGTGCCCACTTGTGCGAACCAGAAGTTCAGTGGTGTAAAATCTTGCAAGCAAATCCCCTCTATGATTGTTCATTTTATGTGTCCACTTAGCTAGGCTAGCCATACTTGTTTAGTCAAACTCTGGCCAAGTTGTTGCTATGAAGGTATTTTTAAAATGGAATTAGCATCTAGATTAGATGGCTTAAAGTAAAGGAAATTACCTTCAATAATGTGGGTGGGCCTCGTTCAATCAATTGTAGGTTTTAAGAACTAGAATTGAAGGTTCCAGGGACTAGAGGGATTCTGCCTCAAGACTACACTTTCTATTCTTTCCTGAGTTTCCAGCCCAAGAATTTTATTACTCTCACCAGAATTCCAACTTCCAGCCTGCCCAATGGAATCCACACTTGAACTTGCCAAATTCCACAATCTCGTGGCCCAAGTTTTTATAATACATTTCTTTATAAATGTACACAAATACACACACATGCACACATAGGTCCTATTGGTTCTGTTTCTCTGGAAAACTCTGAATGTAACTTCTTTACATCATTGTAATGTTGTGGATGTTATCAGAATTCATTTACCAGTCTTTGTTCACAAGCCATCAAAAGGTGGTCTTTTGAGATAAAACAATCACAGTTGATACCACATGGCCACTACATACATTAGTACTTCTCATTCTCTGAATTATTCTCATTTTCCTTTACACCTAATCCCTGGGGTCTCATTACCAAATAAAATAGTAGTATTAAAGTTTACTTCAGACTCTGCGTTCTGGGGAAATGCAAACTAGGATATTTGGTACCAAACTGACCCTGAAGAGAAGATTAAAGATGGGATTTGGGAGTTGTATTAGTCACTGCTTTAATAGTTGTACAAATTCAATTTCTAGTGCCATGGTGATAAACCCTGGTAAGACACATGTCTGAAAGTGGGTTGGAGATAAAAATGACAGTGATATTTTTATGGGTTCAACTGTATGGGCCATGCCGAAATATCTTCTCTAAGGAAAATGACAAACAGTTGCACCTTGTGTCTTCTAACACTAAGAAAGATCTGCAGTGCTTAGTGATGATTCTCTCTGGATATGGGAGGCAAAATAAATTATATTTGAAAATGATATTCTAATCTGCTTATTGGTTACCTCAGAAGACTCCCACTTTCCAGTCATGCTTAGAACAAGATAATTCTTCATAGCAAGTTTAAGGTGCAATGTAAGTTGTCCTATGCTCATTCTGAGTATATGATCCATCAGATCCAATGATGTTAAAGGTGTCTATGGTAGATAACATTCTTTGGTCTGTCTCTGTCAAGTTCTAATATGGTAGTCACAGCATAGACCCCTAGGATTCTGGAGCAATGCCATGCCTCCTGTGACAGATAATTACTCTTCATTTGAAAAAGGAACCCTGCATGTTTTGGGTCCCAGTACACATAGTAGAAATGGAAGAAGGAATGGCATAAGGTACAGATATACATGAACTTTTGGGCAATGGCCAATGGCCTAATTACCATCCTGGAAGGAACGGTAGAATCTGAGGGGCAAGCCAATAGGAAGAAAAGATGTGTGGCAGCGGCCAGTATTTTTTAATGTTTTTTTAATTTATTTGCTACTCTACTGTTTGGGTGACATACTCCACAGGAATGGAGGCTCCCCATGTACCCTATAGCATGAGTCCTCTCTCACCAAGGCTTTTAATATAGTTACTTCCTCTTCTAAATGCTTAACCTGCCCGGAGCAGAGCCTGATATTGAGCACTTAATATGCCTCTCTTCCTCAAAAAGTACAATACTCCTTCCATTCTAAAAGGGCCAGTAATTTATCATTACCAGATCGTGACCGTATTTTGGATATATGATTGCCTTCTCTGACTGGAGGGCCTCCATTACTACCAATTTGAAAATCAGAGAGAGAGAGAAAAAATTGAGAATGAAAAGAACAGTTCCTCAATAATCTATGGAACTATATCAAACAAAAAGAGGTGAGAGGGAGTGGGGCATAAGAAGTATTTGAACAGAGAATAGCTAAAAAAATTGCCCAAATTTGTTGAAATATATAAATTTACAGTTGAAACTATTCAATGAAACTCAAGTAGAGGATCTGCAAAGAAAACCGCGTGTAGTCGGTCACATTGTGGTCAAACTCCTGAGAGTCCAGGATAAAAAGAAAATATTGTCAGCAGTTAGAGTCAAATCCCACATTACATTTAGGGGAAGAACAACATCAATTTCTCCTGACATATCATCAGGAGCATTGGAAGCCAGGATAGAGTGGAATGATATCTTTAAAGTGCTGAAAGAGAAAAGAAAATTCAGCTAGAAAATATCTTTTAAGAATGGAGGGGAAATATAAACATTTTCAGATAAAATAAAACCAGCAGATCTGAAATATAAAAAGTGCTAAAGAAAATTATTCAGACCGAAAGGAAATGAATTAGGAGGGAAGCTTAGTTCTTTAAGAAACATATGGCAAACACAAATTCTATTTTTTTTAATTTTATGTAACACACATGACAAATAAAACAAAAGGTTTAATATTGTATTGTGAGTTTATAACATATGTAGATTATATATATATAAACCATAGCAAAAATGGGACTAGATGGTTAAATAAACCTGTATTATAGCAAGATTTCCACATTTTGCATAAAGCATTCCAGTGGGATTGTTAAGAATGTGTACTATGGCCTTTAGAGCAATCACTAAAGATGATGCAAAAGATATAACTAAAAAGATAATAAATATTTTAATTAATTTAGGATGTCCACATAATGACTCTGTCAATGCTGTCCTGATGCCACATATAGCAATGCACACAAGAAGATATGACAATTAATTAATAATTTTAATTAAAAAGTTACTACATCTGACAGTTTTTAGGCATTTAATGTTTCTCTGTGAGGTAAAAATGAAGGTAAATTTCAGAATGAGCATCTATCAGTTCTAAGTTTTTATGCTGGCTGGCTAATTTAATGTACTTTTTACTGCCTTTTTACTTGAAAATTCCCAATGTCTAGGGTACACTCCAAAATAAGTTGGCATAGGAAGAAACAAATAAGCATGATTCATTCACAAGGGAAAAATAGTTCATGAAAACTGACTTGAAAATGAGCCAGTATTTCCATTGTTTTTCTAAGTAAAAAATTATAAAATGGTTTATTGTAAACCATTTTGAAAATATATGTGTAAAATGACTAATCCACATACAGACAGCATATTGCAATGGTTTAAAAGCAGTCATTAAAATCAGACGCACATCACTGACCAAGTTTTAAAAATATTTGTCACCAAGAGCAGAGCAGCAGTTGTCTGGTTGTGGTGGAGGAGGGCTGATTGCAAAGTGTTAAGATAGATTTTGAGGGATAGCTATAATATTTTATATCTAGACGGGTTGTTGTTAATATGAAAATACATATATGGCAAAACTCATTGAACTGGGCACTTAAAAAGGATACATTTCAATATGTAAACTGCACCATAATAAATTTAAATTATTAAAAAAATATGTAGACCAAGTACCTTAACTTGTATTCTTAGGAAGTCAAATAATCATACTCAATAGTCATTGGTCAAATGCAATTTTATTTAAATTTATATTTAAAGAAAAATATTTTATCAAGAAAAGTGATTATTTCTTCACATCAGCTACTTTAATTGAGAAATACAATTGTTATCTAACAACTTTGCTCAGAGCACTTTTTTTTCCTTAAGTGGAGAA
The DNA here is from genome assembly GCA_026826555.1 of Tolypeutes matacus. Lineage (NCBI taxonomy): Eukaryota > Metazoa > Chordata > Mammalia > Cingulata > Chlamyphoridae > Tolypeutes > Tolypeutes matacus. The sequence continues at coordinate 2,259,698 of JAKSZT010053792.1, read as the reverse complement.
CTGCTTGTTAAGTAACAACCAGGGAAGAGAGTAAGAGGACAAGGAATAAAATTAAAGTAGTATGTACTATGTTTCTTATTAATGAATCACTACAAATTGGGTATAAAATACAGAATTCAAAAAAATAATACAGATAATTGAGAAAGTGAAGCAGAGTAATGATCCAGAAACATCATAAAGAGCTGAAAGTTCACTTTCCATCTTTACTATCAGGAGAAATAGCTCCAAGTAGATTTTAAAGGTTTCATCATTACTTTTCTGTGCTTCTCTCAGGTTTAATGTGATAGTGTGTTTTTAAATTCTGAGCTAATTGGATACACTGGTGTATTAACTTTTTATTCCAATTTACTATTTATATTATTAAAATTCTTTGGGAATCTCTGTTTAATAAATGGTTTGTTTGGACTTTTAAAATAAATAAGGCTGGGGAAGCGGCTGTGGCTCAATCAGTAGGGCTCCCGTTTACCATATGGGAGGCCCCGGGTTCGGTTCCTGGGGCCTCCTGGTGAAGGCAAGCCCGCCCGCACAGTGTGGTTAGCTGACCCAGCGAGCACAAGCAGCAAGGGGCGGATAAATGAATAAATAAATAAAATCTTAAAAAAATAAAATAAAGTAAAATAAAATAAATAAGGCTCACCAATTGGTTTGATAGAATAAGATCTTGAAGCTTGATTATATTATTTATGTATTTATCTTGTAAGTATTTATTGAATACATAAATGCCTATGACACTACTAGGAGCTGAAGAGCACGGAAAAGAAATACAGGCATGCTGCATATGTCAAGGATTTTACTATGGAAAATCAAGCTGGAAAAAAATAATGCAAGCAGGAGGGCAAAATCTAATAGAATTAATTACCAAATTAATTATCTTGATGTGTAGTTAAGGAAATAATTGCTAAAATCTTCAGTGAAAGTTAAGAATGCCCTAGTTTAGAACAACCAAAACAAATGGAGTTTGAACTTGACCTTGAAGTTAGCATGACAATTGCAGGAAGAATAAAATTATTTTCAAAATTCTGCTTTTGGGAAGCGGCTGTGGCTCAATCAGTAGGGCTCCCGTTTACCATATGGGAGGCCCCGGGATCGGTTCCCGGGGCCTCCTGGTGAAGGCAAGCCCGCCTGCATGGCATGGTTAGCTGACCCAGCGAGCACAAGCAGCAAGGGGGGGATAAATGAATAAATAAATAAAATCTTTAAAAAAAAAAAAAAATTCTGCTTTCACTCTCCCAAGAACAAATAAGAAAAAAATTCTTTGTAACACGTTTTTATTGATAACTCTTAACTAAGGATGTAAATACAAGCTTGCATTTTATAACAATTTTTCTACTTTTATGTGTTTAATATACTTTATATATATTGAAAGCAGAAAAATATTTTCCAAACAGTGTATTGTCCTCACAGCTAAAAAAAAGAAATATTTCTTTTCTGAAGCTACTTTCATCAAATATCAGATGCAATATGCTACTAAGAAGAGAAATGGATTTCCTTGCTTGAGTTCACAATTCTTGGCTCCTTTCCAATGGAAAATACAACTCAAATGTAGTCTATGGCTATCAGTATTTTAAGTGAAATGTGAAATTATTTCTTGGCTATCCTTTTAATTACTGTATATAAGCTACGCAATAGGAGAAAAAAATTAATCCTATTATCACTAAAATATAATAAACTGAGTGAAATAACCACCTTAGGCTTGAAAGGACTAATCCACCTGGAAACAAGAACACTGTAGGTAAACTAAGCACATAGCAGCTTTGGAGGGTTTTGAAGCCTTTTTTTTCTTATTTCTTAGAATAAATGGCCTCTATAAGCAAAATGATTACTTGGAATTTTAATAATTATCTATATATGTACAGAGATATACATTCAGAATTATAAGACTGGTGATAAATACTAGACTATCTCCATTGTCTTTAGACAATATTTCAGAATAGTTTCCAGATATAGGCATTTCTCCTATAACACCATAAAAGCATTTATTTAAACAAATGTCTTGCAAAATCATGCACCAATAATAATAATAAGGTTAATGGGAAAATTAAAGACTAGAGACAAATCACTTAATAAAAGACTTATAGGCCTTTGTAGTAAAATATATATGTAATCTATATCTATATCTGTAACTGTATCTATATCAAATCTGTATCTATATCTATCCTAATATAAAAAGTGTAGTGTTGCACAGTTATATCTTTGCTGGCATTTGTACCCATCATGATCATCAGTCAATCCTTTTCAGTCTTAAACTTTGGGGCTTGCAACTATGCCTTTCAGATACTGGCCCCTGGGAGAATTTGATCTTGCTGGAATCCAATTCCATCAAAATTAAGAATCTGATACAATGTTTGTCATCCCCTGTTCTAAATGATCCCTCTGCTTCTTGTTTCTCTCTTCTTCAACATACTGTGCCTTGAGCTGCCGAAATAATAATTTACAAATATCATTTTGAATATTTAAATTTGTATTTCAACCAGTCCCTTTGAGGCTATAATTTTCAAATCCAGTCTCTTCTTCCCAGTGCATAAAATGTTTCCACCAATTTCCTGCTGCTGATTTTCACCTCAGTTGTGCTATGTAACTTAAACACTCGAGGCTGTGGATGGTTGTGATTCATTCTTTATCACTATTTAAAAGAGACTACAGGAAAGCTGATGGAGTAATTTTTGTTATTCATTAAAAACAAAAATACAAGTTGGTGAATGCCACCTATATATTTAGGTTTTTTGTTTTTTTCCCCCAGCTCCTGGGAATATAAGTCTTGGAAATAATGAAATTCATCTTTATCCTAGACAGAGATTGGAGAGGAAACCTTTGTCTAAGAAAACAATCTAACTTGTCTTTTCAAATGATTATTACTAAACTTAAATCCATAAATATGCCAGCATCTAGAGCTTACTTAGAGGCATTGGTTAGAAAGAGCTATACTGCCTAGTATTAGAAAAATGGCAGGGCTTTTTCTTTTTTGTCCTAAAAGGATGGAAGTAGAAGAGAGATATGGCATAGTGATATGGTGTATGGGGTAGAGGAATGGAGACTAGGGAAGAGGAGAGGAAAGAAATGTTATGAATAATATCTAGAAGATGGGGGCCAAATTGCAGAAATATACAAATTTTTTAAGAACTATAATGTAAAAATTCAACCTGAACTATCTGCATACCTGAAGCATTAATAAAGTCTTCTGTGAAGATAAACCTGAAACTAAATTAAGCACTGAGCCTAAGGTGACCCTTAGGTGTGCCCTATCGCACATATCCCCCCACCCCCAACAACCTGCACCAGTAACCCTCCCCTGCCATATTTGCCAAATAAACATTCCCACCATTGTCGTTTTAACCACAGACCTGTTTGCACAGTATGGGACCTTCGGAAACTTTTTTTTGATAACATATTTTCAGATATAAATTTAAAATAATGGGTTTACATTTTGCTACACTACCCAGGTTGTGCTTGTACTGAAGACACCAATTCTTGGTTATTATCTAAAGCTCCCATTAGAATTCTTAAGTACTACATGCAATGTGACCCATTCTGGAAAGTAAAAACTTTTATCTGATGATAGCATCAAAAAGCAAGTGCTATTAAAGCTGAATTTTAAGGTCCATAAACTGAGAAAACCGTCACCCATAAATGAGGAAGAGAGGATAGAGACAGGGACAATGTGGGAGTGTCCTGGAAGTCTGAAAGCACAAGATCTATTCTAAGAAAAGAGATCATTCCTCTGTGCCAGTGATAAATATAACAAGTTATAAAAGAGAGATAGAGGAATATACTCATAATTAAAATGTCTACCACAGGGATGGTGAAAAGTTGTAGAAATGCATCTCCTCAGAAAATTTAAATTCTTATGTTCTTTCTAAAATATGCAAACCATATTTTGTGCCTATAAGTTTAATGGCAGCATAAGAAAATAATACCTAGGAAACAATAAAGAAAAGTAGACAGAATGGGTGCTGGAGAGCTACAAATAGGAAGTTGGCTAATCTGATTTACGGAAAGTTCTCTTTTTATTCAACAAATATATTTTTTTATAATTTTGAAATGTGTAATTTAAAGTAAACTAGCTACATGTTCCATTTTAGGGGTCCTAACTACTCATCTATTGTTTACATTCTAATATTAGCAGTTTATTTTAAAATGACATTGTCTGATGAGCTTCAAAAGAATTTAAAATCATTTTATTCCAACTCTTTTAAACATTCCCCTGAATGTATTATTTTCCAAAATTAATATTCACAGTCCATTAATAAAAGTTCTTTAAAACAATAGTAAATTTCAAATGCTTTAATGCAGACTAAAGTAATATAGTTCAAAAGAATATTCAGTTTTAATATATCATGTCTTTTCTGTTCATCATATACACTGACATCTTCTTAGTTGTGATGTGTAGTGTAGCCATAGTACATAGATTTTTTTAAGTCCTTTATTTTTTTCAGAAAGAGTTAAGGTTGCCTACGTGAATACCTACAACACAGTATATTAAAACAAAATGTAAACCACGTGAATGAGTGTATCAGAGGGAAAATGAAGGATATAAGATATAATTGGGGTAAAGTAAGTTCAGTTAAAGATTCACTTGCTAAATAGAGGAGACAAGTAACCCATGCATTTCAGTAACAAAACCAAGAAGGAACTGGGTCAAATCACAAATCTCATCACCTGTAATAAAAAGCTAACTAGGTGTTCAGAAGTAGCTTGACTATTTCTCATGCTGAGGCCAGTGAATATGTCCCACGTGCTTTCGAAAAGGAAACAGCACTACATGATACAGTAAACGCATTCTTCAATACCATCCTTAGAGTGAACAGGGCAATGAGAATTTTAAAGGTGCTTTTGGATAATAACATTCCAAGTGGGATGAAAACATAATAAGAACAATCCTTACGGCAATCAAAATGATATAGCCCAATTTCGGGATCAGGTTAAGACGAAGAAATTACCCTCTATTTCTGTGACAAATTACATCTAAAAACCACCCTAGAGAGAAATGCCTTGTGGATGTAGACAAATAAATCTCCAAGGAAATATTCTCTTTTTGGGCAGAGAACTTGGAAGGGCCACCTCTGGGGATGCAAGGTGAGGGGCAATTATCTTTATGTGCATTTTTTACCCGTTTAAAAAATGTTTTTCGGCACTGCCTCAAACAAGTCCCTTTGAGGAAGCTGCACACATGTGGCAGCACAGTAGCAAGGACAGTCTTGCAGGCACCTAAAATACTGATAGAAAGTTCCTTATTTCTAACTGGAGAAACTGAGGAAAGGAACTCCTGAAGGCAAAGCATATGAGAAGAGTTGTTATTTTTTTTCTCTCTCTCTCTTTTTTCTTAACACTTTCTCTGAGAAAGACTAGATTTAGAAAGCTCATGACAGAACAGGGGGACAGAACATCCAGCTTTCTGGACAGAACACCACAAAAGGTCTTCTAGGGGCTAGAGAATGTGGGAGGATTGCAGAAAGGAGGAAGTTGGATGCTTTAAAGCCCTATATTAATGGTCCTAGGCTCAGTCCAGATCTGCATGGGTGATGAACTGAACCAAAACAACAGAGCAAGTCTTTGAGAATAGAAATACAGTACAGATGGCCACCCAGGTGTCATTTTGGCTCCTGGGAGTTGCACACTTGAAAGGTACCAGAATAGCAGTGTAAGACATGGTAAAAAAAAAACTGACATTGGAACCAAAGGCCCCAGAAGGTGAATCTGGACTTATGGTCTGAAGCTAACTATAAAGCTGCCTGCTAAAAAATAAAAAGGAAACACTTTCTAGAAAATTAAAACAACAACAAAGAGTCCTATAACATAATATTCAAAGTTTCCAAAATATAATCCAAAATTATTCAATGTAAAATACAGTAAAATATCAAAAATTCTTAAGGGAAAAGATAATCAAAATAATCCAAATCTTGAACTTATTAGGCAAAGATTTTAAGGTAGGTATTTTATCCATGTTTTATGAAGTAAGATTGAAACCTCTTAAACTGAAGGGAAAGATAGATGTTATCAGCAAAGAAATAGAAATAGAAAGTATATGAAAGTATCAAATGGAAATCTTAGAACAAAAAATAAATTAACAGAAATAAAACTTCAACAGTAGAATTCAATAGAAAAATGAAAATGACAAAAGAGTCACTGAATTTGCTGATAATATTGATCTAATAGCTATAGAAAAATAGCTATTAAAAATGAATACAGCCTAAGAGATCTGTGTGACAATATCAAAAGTTCTAACATTCACATCGTTAGTTTCTGAAAAGGAAAGGAGAAAGAATACAGAGCAGAAAAAAAAATTGTTGAAAACTACCCTAATTTGGTTAAATACATAAATTCATAGATTCACAAAGCTCAGAGAACCCCAACAGGATAAACTGAAAGAAAATCGTGCCCAGACATATCATAATCAAACTTCTGGAAAACAAATATTAAACTTAAAATCAGCCAGAGTAAAATGAAACATAGTATATAGAGGAACAATATCCCAAATGACCAGAGATTTCTCATGAGAAAACATGGAGACCACAAGACAGCAAAACAACACTTTTAAAGAGTGGAAAGAACTAATAACCCACAATTATTTATCCAGAAACTATATCCCTCAGGAAAAATGGAAAAATGAAGACGTTCTCTGATAAGGGAAACTAATAGAATTTATCACCAATAGAGCTGGTCTAAAAGAAATGCTAAAGAAAGTTCTTTATGATAAAGTTCAATGATGCCATAAGGAAACTTAGAATTTCAGGAATTAAGGTAGAGAAAAAGAAATGATTAAATATATAGCATTGAATACTTAAATTGGAAGAGAAAAATGAGTGCTATGGAAACTAGACAAGAGTGAGAGGAAGAAAGGGACAATGAAGGTATGAGCAGAAATAAATGAAATTACAAGCAGAAAAATAATTGAGAAAGTCCAGAAGACCAATAGCTGTTTTTTTTTTTTAATGATCAATAAAACTGATTAAACTGACCAAGAAAAAAGGGGAGAATACACAATTATCGATATCATGACATAAGGAAGGGAAATCACTAGGATATATTACAAACAACTCTTTCTCCATAATTTTGACAACTTAGACTAAATGGACTAATTCCTCAAAAGCACAAATTAGGAAAACTCACTGAAGAACAAATAGAAAATCTGAAGAGTCCTCTAACTTCCAAAGAAATTGACTTTGTAGTATGAAATCTTCCAGCAAGAACTTTCCAGACTCTGATGGTTTCATGGATAAATACTACCAAACTTTTGAAGAAGAATTAATATCAATTCTACTCAATGTCTTCCAGAAAAGAAAAGAGAAAGAAACACATCCCAACTTGTTTTATGAGGCCAGCATTACCCTAATATCAAAACAATAAAAATGAAAAACAAGAAAAGAAAACTGCAGATCAATATCCCTCATGAACATAGGCACAGAAATTATCAACAGAATGTTTACAGGTGGAATCCACCAGTATATAAAAAAGGATTACATATGATAACCAAGAGGGGTTTATTTGGGGGAATGCAAGACTGATTTAACATGGTGGGGTGATGTATGGGACCCCTTTATGATGTTATGCGTTTATTTTCTAAGTTCACAACTTTTACTATACACTTATTGTTTATGTATGTTCATGTATGAGTGATATAATTCAATAAATTTTTTAAAAATTCAATATACATAATTCCTTAATTTAATACCTTAAAAATAAAAATAAATAAATAAATAGATGCAGAGATAAAAAAACTTCTTGCAAAGTATGAACAGAAATTCTCGGCAAATTAAGAATAGAAAAAAAATTCCTTAATCTGATACAGGGCATATACCGGAAAGATTAAAGGTAACATCATATTTAATGATAAAGTCATTCACCTTATGATTGGAGTAGAGCAAGGGTTTCCATTTCTAAACCTCCTAGTCAATATTATATTGGGAGTCTTAACCAATGTGATAAGGCAAGGAAAATAAAAGACATCTAAATTGAAAAGAAAGAAATTACTTTAGCAAGGTTGTATGATATAAGGTTGATATACAAATCAATGTATAATTCTATATATTGTATATTCAATATGTAATATACAATGTATAAATCTATACACCAGCAATAACAAGTTAAAATTTGCAATAAAAAGGCAGGATCATATATAATGGACTCAAAAATGGCATACTTATATAGAGAGCTAACAAAATATGACCATGACGTTTATGCTGCAAACTACCTAAAAGAATGAAGAAGTATATCATATACATGGTTGGGGAGACTCTAAATTGTTAAAATTTCAGTTCTGCTTGAATTTAATGTATGGATATTATGCATTCCAATCAAAATCCCAGTAGGAATTTTTGTAGATATTGATAGGCTGCTTCTAACATTTATAAGGAAAGGCACAATAAGTAGAATAACCAAAGCAATTTCAAAAAATAAGATTTCAATCATCAGGGCCATGTAATATTGTTCAAAAGACAGACACATAGACAAATGGAATGGAATCAAGTCCAGAAATAGACTTTCACAAATATAATTATGTGATTTTGACAAAGGTACAAAAACAATTTGGTGGCAAAAGAATAAGCTTTATAACAAATTTTACTGGAACAAGTGGACATCAGATGTCAAGAAAAACTTTGAAACATAAAAATTAGCTCAATAAGAATAGTAGAACTAAATGTAAATGTAAATCTATATAGATTTTAGAATAAAACATTAGAAAATAATCTGTTATCTGTGGGTTAATCAAAGAGTTTTTGGAAGCAACAAGAAAAGTATGATCAATTAAAGGAAAAAATGATAAACTGGGCTTCACTAAAATTGCAAAATCTTGCTCTGCAAAAACTACTGATAAAGGAATGGAAAAGAAAAGTTACAGACTGGGAGAAAATATTTGTTAATCAAATAGCCAACAAATGAATTATATCCTGAAAATGTGAAGAAATATCAAATCTTACCAATAAGGAAAGAATCAACCAAATAAAAAAATGACAAAATATGTGAATGAACATTTCACCAAAAAGAAGATACACATTAAATGTTCTTCAAAATTATCATTCATTAAGAAAGTGCAAATTAAAATCATAATAGGCTACCACTACACAACTATAAGAATGGCTAAAATGCAAAACAAAACTGAAAATAAAAAGTGTTGGCAAACATGCAGAAAAATTGGTACTCTCGTGTTTTGCTGGTGGGAATACAAAATAGGATAGCCATTCTGAAAAAATAATGTGGCAGGCTTTTATGAAGTTTATATTTCTATGAAATACTATATGCTATATGGTAGCAGTTTCTATAATTGTCCAAACTGGAAAGAGCCAACTTTCAGTCAACAGATGAATGGCATGATGGTTAATTTTATGTGTCAAGTGGACTAGGCTATGGTGCCCAGCTGTTTGGTCAAATGCTAGTTCTAGGTGTGCTGTGAGGGTATAATGTAGCTGTCATTAACATCTATGGTCAGTTGACTTTAAGAAAAAGAAATTACCCTTGATAATGCAGGTAGACTGCATCTAATCCATTGAAGGTCTTAAGATCAGAAACTAAGGTTTCCTAGAGAAGAAGAAATTCTGCCTCAAAACTTCAACATCAATTTCTGTATGAGTTTCCAGCCAGCTGCCCTGCCCTACGGTTTCAGACCTGCCCACCCCCACAGTTGTGTGAGTTAATTTTTTAAAATAAATCTCTTCATTATCTATTTGTTCACACATAAATACATATATATGTGCATGCACGCATGCACGTACATCCTATTGGTTCTCTTTCTTTGGAGAACCGGAATGAGACAAATGGATAAAGAAATTGTGATAAGACCATCCATTGAATACCACCCAGAAATGAACAGCAACCTGAATGACTCTCAAAAGCATTATATTAAGAGAAAGAAGTCAGAATAGTTTCATACTATGACTCCATTTATATGACTTTCTGGAAAAGATAAAACTATTAGGTAAGTTGTTGTCAGGGTTTAAGATCAAGGCACTGTGTGAAAATATTTGGGCTGATCATTACATTTGTTCTGTATCTTGATTGTGGTGAGAATTCCATGACTCTATGCATTTGTCAAAACTCACAGAACTACACAGACAAAAATAGGTAAGAGTTAATTTATTGTAAGTTAAAATAAATAAATAAACATATAATTAATTAATTTTTAAATGATGGCACACCTCAAAAATGTATGCCTGTGTTGCACTGGCTTAATTTTGGAAGAACTTTTAGAACATATGGAATAATGGATCTCAGCTTTCTCAATTAAGAGAAATTCTTGGTGTGATAGATTGCATCTTCTTTTCTTGATTCTTCATTCTTCTCTGTGTCCACTAAATTTGTGACTTTGTGGTTTCCCACAGTAGAACCAAATTCTATTTTCCCACACCCACACACATTGATATCAGGCATGGCCCAGAGACCTTCTTCTTAAGAACTGAGATTGTGCCATGTTAAGCTTATTCCTTAAGAGATATCGAGGGTTTTCTCTGTTTCTTGTTTGTCTGCCATTTCTAATTGAAGGATATATCCCAACTAGTCCACTGGTCTAGGAAGGATGAGAGACATGTGAAGCAGACCTATCATTCATGACTTGTACTTTGAGGACAATCCAAACAAACTCAGCACAGTCCAGCCAACCAGTAGATGACTTGACAACACATGATTCAAATAAACTACTATGTTTTAAGTCGTTGAGTCTTGGAGTGATTTATCAAGCTGTATTAAAGCCCAAAGCTAATTAAATACACTTCATGATATTAAAATTTTTCCATATCCCTATGATAGTAATTTTACTTTTATTTGTAAATAAAGAAAAATATTATAATGAAAAATATTATAAATCTAATAATACTTTTAAGAAAGTTACATTTTGTTTTTCACAATAGCATCTACATATTTTAAAAATATGGTGTGTATATATGCAAAGAATTATTCATCATAATTGATATCCCTACTATGATTTTAGAAAATTAAAATATATTTTCAATAACTCTGTACTCTCTCCCTACCTCTACCTACCCACTCCTACCCACTAGGGCATCCATGAAAGGATGGATGTACAGACCACTGTTTGGGAATCTCTGACCTAGAACACTGCTGAAATGCATAGTCTTAAGGCAAATCTCCATAGATAATTTCTTTCAACTGAGGCTTCAATAATATTTAATAGCCCTAAATTCACAGTAATTCTTTTCACTAAGAAGACATGAAATACACCAAACATAGGTTGCAAAATACATTTGGAGCTGATATATTTTTAAAAAATGAGAAGCCAACCTAGGAATAATTGGGGCACCTGTCTAGTCTGGAGGATAAAGGAAGACTTTCCTGGGGAAGTGACATTTGAATTTTGCTTTGAATTATGGATAGCATTGAAACAGTGAAAAAATGCTGGGAAGAAAGGCTTTCCAGGCAAAAAGACTAAATAAGCATATGCAAAATCCACTCAAAGAATTGAAGTGTGGTGTGTCTGAGGACCAGAAGCAAGGCCAGAGATGCTAAAGCCAGAGAGAAAGGGAAGAGTGGCATTAAATGAGGATGCAGAGGTGGGCAGATCTGGACTGTCAGAGGTTCTAGGAAAAAGGTTCAGGTGTTGGCATAAAAGCAATGAGGAAAAAAAATTTTTTAATTAAAAATAAAAAAGTAATGAGCAATTTCAGAATTTCAATTAAATTAACGATATGATTAGATTTTTGTTTTTAAAATCTCACTATGGCCGCTTATATGGCAAATGTATTGAACTGGGAGAAAACTGAAGTACAACGATCAGTTAGGAGACCAGGCAAGAGATAAATTTCTTTAGACTAGGAATGGAGTGTTTGATATGAAGAGAAGAACACAGATTTGAGATATGTTTAGAAAGTAAGGAGATAGTGGCTTAATGATGGATTGGATATGAGGTGAAGGAGAAGGAGGTATGAAGAATGCTTCTTAGGATTCTAGTTGAAAAATTCAGCTGATGGAATCCATTCACTGTCTTTACTCACATGAGAAGAGGACCAAATTTGGTAAGTTAGATCAAGATTTCAGTTTGGACATAAAGAGGTTAGGGTACTTTTGAAACATCAAATTTTGTAGGTAATGCATTTATGTCTCTGAAGCTTAGGGAGGATATCAGGGCTTTAACAAAAGGAAGAAGCAGCATTTGGGAATTATTGGGGATGCAGAGTTTTTTAAAAGAGAGTGTAATTAACAGTGTAACCACTTGTAAAAGTGTGATCCAATATTCTTTTCCATAGTGCAGAGGTTACAAAAATTCAACCCAACAGGCAGAATGTTTTTCTTTCTTAAGCTATTTAGAATGTTTGGGGAACAGTTCTCCCATGGCCACAATTCCCTGGCCTGATTCACATATTTTTGATATCTTCCTGCTTCCTGTAGGCATTTGAGTATATAATCCATTCCAAGCAATACGGTTGCCATTATATTGTCTTGGGCAAACAATTATAGTGAGCATGGTTCATTAATAGAAAAAGAAAGAACAGTAAATATGTTCATCATGAACTTCCCAAGATAGATTAATGTACTTAAAAATAAAATTTTTATTTTTATTGAGATTATTTTAATGAGATTATTAAAATCTAGTTAAATATTAGGGATGTCAATAAAAAATAATTACCTAATTTTAGAATAAAATGTATGCCTTCCCCATCATCTTATGTTTTGACATCATTTAAATTGTAGAGTGGGTTTTCTACTGTGGTAGACAGAATTCTATGATGAGTCCAGTTGCCCATGCCCTTTTATAACTCCCTCTTTTCGAATGTGGGTGGGGTCTATGAACATTACTACAAGATTACATTACATTATATGGCCAAAGGATTGTGAAGATATAATTTAGATCCCTAATCATTTGATTTTGAATTAATAAAAAAGGAGATCATCTTGGCTGGACTGACTTAATCAGGTGAATCTTTGAAAGAGACTAGGGAGAGAGATCGTCTAACTGACTTTAAAGTAGAAAGCTACCATGTGAGAGGGCTATTTGACTACAACTTAAAGGCCCTTTATGAGTTGAGAACCACTCCCAGTTGATAGCCAGGAAGAAACTGAGGTCCCCAGGAAGCAGAATTCTGACAACAACCTAAAAAGCTCCAAAAAGAACCTAAATCCTAAAAAGGAATGGAGCCCAGCTGACATCTCCTTATCAATCTTGTAAGACTTTAAGAACCCAGTTCACCATGCCTGGAATTCTTTTCTATAGCAACTATGATATATTAATAATAAAATGAATGTTTTAATCTGCTATGTTTGTTGGTAATTTGTTAGGCAGCAATAGAAAACCAATACATCTATTAAGGCCACACCTACTTTGTAATAATTAATTCATAATATTTGTCTAGAGAAAAATTTTGTCTCCATTCTGTATATTTAGAAAGAATTATAAAATATCTATCATATGTTAGTAACTTACTTTGGAACTCAAGAAAATTCAGGAGGAACTAAAACTGTTTATAGGTAACTTATTTCTTTCCAAGGGAAATTATCTTTATTGGATCACATGGGGAAAAAATAGTATAATCTTGCAATGCAGTATTAGCTACTTCATCACATAAAAAATGCCTATGAAGAAGTTGGAAATGCTATTTTGCACTAAAATGGTAACATCTGGGCCTATCTGAGAAGTAGCAACATGATGGCAGCATTCTAATCATTACATCCTGAAATTAGATCTCGGGCTGTATTGAGAAGCCAGTGATGGCCACGGTTTTTTTAATTGCTAATAAAGAATAGGAAGAAGCATAATTTTAAAGTACCCATTTGGGCTTTTTCAATTGTCACTTTCCTGGCACTATAAGAGTTCATAGTTTCTGAATGCAACTCAGTAAACTTCTCTCAACTTCTCAGTATAAAAAGTGGCAGAAAACCTCACAAATATCATGCACTGTGGTAAAATGAATATTATCAATATTGTTTTGTTTAGACTTTTAAATTGCTTTCAATAGATTGTAAAATATTATTAGCAAGTTTGATTTTTAAAAATTTGTTCTGTATCTTAAAGGATCATTGGCTCATATAACCTTTGAAGAAGGCAGAAGAATATAAGTGATGGTTCCATTGCTTATTGTGATCTTTGCAACTGGAAATAGCTTTGGATGCTGACTTGTAACTTAGAGTATAAGTCATGTATTTGTATTGTTCAGTCCAGTGTGCAGGAAGGAGAACAAATCTCATGAGCAATCTATCCTTTCTATTAGAAAAACCGTCACTTATAATTACTTTGGAGGTAGGTACTTGATTTTATTTTTCAAAATTTGTATTAATCAGTTTAGTTCTCAAGATTTGTATTATTATTAGTCAGTTTTGTTGTGTTATATGTACCTTCCCCAACTCCCAATCCCCATATATCAGCAGCATATGGCACCCATCCTGAAGTAGCAATCCCTTTTTTGGAACATGCATAATTTCACAATAGAAGAGAAGAACAAGAGCTGACCCAAACAATTCAATCACATTTAAAACTTCTTTTGAGATAAGGTCTTACGTGATATAGGATCACTCCCATTGGCCAAAGTAAGTCACATGGCTAAGCCAGAATGCAATGAAGCAGGGCTGGATATTCTTTCCACAGGAGGAGGACAAATCCATGGCAATGGGCAAGGATATATAATCTTAGTGAGAAGGGGTGTTCTGCTAAGAAAGAGGCAGAAATACATGAAAATAGCTGCTTACCAGCAATTAATAAAATGTGTTGTGGAAATTCACAAGCCACCAGATAGTTAATAAGAAAGTAAATAATGATACATGTATATACAATCTCACCAAACGGAGGGAAAACTCAACATCTGGTCTCTCACAAGGATGGGAAGTTCCGTTTAACAGCTGACCAGAGTCCTGATTGGAAACAACACCTGGGTAGAGCATGCTGGCAACAGCCCTTCCCAGGGTAGAGTACACCACCAGGCCCTGGGTACAATACACCACCAGGCAGAGCGTCCTCTCCTGGGCGAGACTTGCACCGGCAGTTTTGGAGCTGCCCCTTTTAAGGGATTCTGAATCTCAGAACTCTTGCCAATCTTGCAACTTGTGCATGGGAAAGTTTTGACATAGCTGTCTGTGTGCCTGCAGGCATGGCCTTCAGGCACATCCTCCCCCTGAACAGACCCTGGTTAACATTCCTTGGTGCCTGTGGGAAGAAGACTCCAAGCACCTGCACATTCTTTGCTGTTGATTCATGATTCTTAACCCATTCCTTACTTACTTTTATATTTTTATATCAAGGGGGAACGAATAATAGTAAACGATACTACAATAAAACTCAAAATTGATATTAAATATCGTGGTAATATATTGCACTTTTAATCACATGACCTTTTCCAGTTAAATATATTTGAATAAAATATTATTTATTTAATTAGTTCACCTAATGATGAGAGCTATTGATTTATAGGTAGAAGTCAATGACTTAAAACTGTATATCATAATTAAGAATTAAGAGAATTAAGGCATAAACAACTGTTGAATAATTTCTACTCAAGTACTACAAGAGAGAAAAAGCAGGTTCCAAATAAATTCAGAAGACAAAAATATGACTTTCAAGAAAAATCACTGAAAATATAAGTTTCAAAGGCAGAATGTGAGTATTCTCCAAAATTAAATTAATCTGAAACAACAATCAAATCTCACTGAAATTGTGACATGATATAATTTCCAAAAAAATTCTTTGGCCTGACAAATAATTTGTTAAATTCACTCCCTGTAATATAATTCCAGCTCATGAACTGGTATCTTTTTTTAGAAACATTTTCAGAATAGTAATGTATAATGCTATGTTTATAAAATAAAGTGTGCAAGTATCTCCGCTTTAAGTGTATGTATAGTTGCAATAATGTATATTAAACTATTCATTTTGGTTACTCGAGAATAGGATGAGCTGGAAGTAGGATCAATGATTTTTAAAATAAGTTTCTATATTGTTTAAACAAGAAGAATATATTAATGTTCTAATAAATATGTCAAATAATATGAAAATTGAATTATTAACCCAGAAAGGGAATTCTGCGCGTTCTTCTTTTCTCTACATAGTTTCATTCTGACTTTTAGTTCAGCACAGATCCTTGTGAATGTATTAAAAGTTCCAAATTATAAAGTACCTGTCTGTTTTTCAACAATAGTTTTAGATCCAGATTTCAAGAATGTTTAAAGATGTGTGGGAACATTTTTATTTTACTGGAAAGTTTAATCTCAAAGGATTTTGTTTGGTCTCAATATTATGAAATCATCAATGTCATTCCAAGTACACTACACACATTTCTGAATATGAGATATTGCAGAAGTAAAAAGGCATATCTAACCAATTTTTGATTATGAAAAATGCATGCATTTCTCAAATCTTCTATTTTTCCCATGCTTATCAGGGTGATACCTAAATCATTTGATTATTAAAATTATTTCTTGAATTTGTTTAAAATATGCTACATTATTTTGACTAGTATTTATGGAATATATTTGGGGTTTTACTTTTTCAGCAAAGAAAATTTACTTTATCTTTACATATTTTTAATGACTTTTGCTCAGAATATATCCAAATTTGTATAAGGAACCAGGAACCTCCAAGGAAGAATGGGAGGACAAATTGATAACTGTTTCCCCAAAAATTCAAGGCTACTGAAATTTATCCAGTGAGTAGAGTTGGTCTTTCTCAAAGACAATGTCTGGTAAGAGCGGTGGGTCTCAAAGTGGGAAATAAATATTCAAGGCACAAAGCTGGTATTTGTGGCATGGAGTTTCAGGGAAGACAAGAAAACTGCTCAAATGCGTCATCCTGGGGGAAAGCGTTTGTTGAAGAGGGGAGGTTAAAAGGAAAGAGTGTAAGGAAAATGTTATAAAATTGACTGAGGCAATGACAGCACAACTCTGTGACGAAACTGAGAGCCACTGAGTGTACACTTGGGAAGGAGTGTACAAAGCATGGCAAACTGTGTGGTGGATGATGGACTGTGGTTTAAAGCACAAATTTGAGAATGTTCTCTCCTGAACTACGACAATGTACAATACTAACACATGGGGTTAATAATAGGGTGGTTTATGGAAAAAATACACCAAATGTAAGCTATGGACCATAGTTAGCAGTAATATTTTGATGATGTTCTTTCATAATTTGTAACAAATGTTCCATAGCAATACAAGGTGGGGTGATGTATGGGAATTCTGCACATCATGCATGATTTTTTTGTAAGCTCACAACATCTCTAATTAAAAAAAAAAAAAGTGAAGAAAAAAGGAAAGGTGAGAAATTTAAAGAGCTGCAGTTTGGGAAGCTTTGTTCAATTTTGACATTGGCTCAAACCTGATAAAGTATAATGCTGACAGAAGAATGGTCCAGCTTTGTACCTTGTGGAACCACTGCAGTCCAGGAGAAAATGCCTTTAGTTATGGTGGCAGCAAGCTAAAGGCAAGGTTCACAGCCAACCTACCCTCTTTGGATATAACAGGGAGAGGCACAGATGTTATCCCAGGGGAGCTCTTCAGACTGTGTTTTGGGGCTATCTTAGGCTCCTGCTACGGCAGCAGAGTAGCACTGAGCTGGATCATTCTGCAGCAACTAGCTTAAGGTATGGTTGGGGAGTTCTCTAGATGAAGAAGTTCGGTAAACTTAAGTTCATAGGAGGTGCAAACAAGACTGGCTCTTTGGACATGAGAAAGCATGGTAAGAATTCTGGGAGAGTGTAAGACAGCAACATTGGGTGAGTGGGTAAGAGACTAGACTTTCTGCTAATTTGCTCAATATTGTATTTGATACAGTTTGAAGACTCTATTCTTTATACCTTGGGGACCCTATTGTTTCTTTTTCCAACTTTCATGAGGAACACTTCATTAAAGAAACATTATTTCATTTCAGGTTTAAAACAAGCTCCTTCTGTAGCTACTTTGCCAGGTTGGTCACCTTCCCTATGAAGCCCAGAGCAGCAAGATGCACAGCTGGGATTTCAAACTAGGTTCATCTCTCTCAAAAGTCCTTTTGTTTCCAGAATGCCAGGGTAAAGAAATAAATTCCATTATAGCCATACTTCAGATATTGAAATGTAGACTTTCCTAAACAGGGTGCTTTGCTTCAGAGCCCAGGTCTTGATAAGCAGCAGAGCCCAACAAGAACATGGGTTTTTCCATAGCTGACACTGCCTCTCATAGACTGTTGAAGTGATTCCTTGCAGTTATTTCACCATTTACCTAATGACAAAGAACGTTGAAAATATACTACACACTTCGTTTAAGATAATTTCCTTCAAAATCTTAGATTTTTGATATCTGAAAGTTTCCTAAGAGCTAACACTGAGACATTGTTTACTGTCAGAAATTTATCACCAAGGGTATTTCTTAGGCTAAAGGAGAGAAGCTTTTGGCAAACAATATACCTCATGTTTGCAATAAGTTCAGTCCTACACAATGCTGAAAGTACAACTTTATCACTTTCTCAACAGTGTTCTCTTATGTTCTTGAAGCAGAGAAAAACAATCATTAATCCTAGGAAGTTTGAAACAATTTATCTTCTAGGACTTCAAGTGATATAGAATTTATCAAAAGATTAATAAACCCAGAGTACAATTTTGGTTGAATTAGCAAAGTGTCCAAACTAATTGATTGGTTTAATACTAATCTTTATTTATGAAAATATAAACTTAACAAAAAATCAGGAAATTGGTAAAATAACTCTGACTTTGAAATCTATACAAGTTTATGTTTTTGAGAATATAGAATTAATACCTATGGCTTAAATACTTTTAATCCTGATAACTTGAAGATTTGGAAATAAAAAAAAATTCTAACTAGTTTCAAGCTATGAGCTGTATTTATGCTTAATGATAAATTTAGAGCATATATATTCTTTGTTTAGTTTTCTTAAATAACTAGTTTTCGTAACTGATAGAAAGCACTTTCAATCAATTTTTTAAAGGAAAATGAAGAAATTTGTTAGAGCATTTTTCTACTGTTACCAATTGACAGATCCCAGTTAGAAATTTTTCCTCTTATTTACCACCATCTATTATTTTAACCACTTTGCCAATTGCAATTTATAACAAATTATTGTCTAGAAGAAGGCCTTAGTTCATACTTTGGTCAGCAGCCAGATTTTTAGGTAAGGTCAAATCACATTTTTCTAATAAAACTCATGCAGCTTCTGAGCAATGAAATCTAATTCACTCTGACAAAATAAGACTTCATAGTCAAAGCAGAGTGTAGCCAGTTTAGAAGTATCAACTAATGGACTCTGTTTATCATTAGAGCAAACTTTAAATTAAGACCCACCACCTGCTAGGTATTGTACTCAGTACATATGATACTGAAAAACAAATGACTCAGTCCTGCCTTCACAAAGTACAGTCTAGTGAGAAGGTAGACGTATGAAAAGATTATTGCAAAAGAAGGTATAATAAGTACAGTGATACAGAAAAACACAGCGTGCTATGGAAGCATTGAGTAGGGTTTACTTTGCTAATCCAGCTTTCAGAGGGTAGTCAGAGAAGAGGCTGTATTGACTACTGAGGTGATTCATAAAGGAAGAAGAGGTAAGGGCTCTCAACGAAGTTAGAAGGACATTCCAGGTATACTAAATGCCGTGAGCAGTGGCAAAAAGGTCAATCAGAATTATGTATGCTGGATGCTGAGGCCAAAATTTAGTCACAGAAATAAAGTTAAAGTGCAGTAAAGAAATCTAGAGAGATAGTTTCCTTGAGGCGAATTGGCAGTCAGCAAATTAAGTTGTGCCTTGCTAAAGACCTGGAGCTTTAGCTCTAGGAGGCATTATTTTGGGAGCCTTGGAAAGGATGGTTTCGGAGCAGCAGGACAGAATGCAGGGGTGGATTACTAAAAGACTCAGTCCAGATGAAGATTTCATCCAGGGCAATGATAGCAAGACTAAGAGGATTTGGTAGAGTTTCAGAAGTACTTAGGAGGAAAGATCCAAGCATTTGGAGAAGGAATATATGAGAAAGGGAACAACAGGAAACAAGAATCATTTTGCTTTACATATATATATATTTTTAATTGAGATAGGATTACATTTAGTAACAGGCTTGGACCTTAAGAATATAATTTGATGAGTTTTGAAAAACACATACATCTGTGTAACTGAAACACCTTAATTGAAATACAGTGCATTCCCACCTCCCCAGAAAGTCCTCTTGTAGCCTTTTGCTATCAATCTCTCACCCTGAAAACAGAACTACTATTCTTATTTCTATCTCCTGGGGTTAGTTTGGCTTCTTCTCTAACTCTTTCACCTCTGGCTTCTTTGTTCCAACAGGTTTCTGAGATTAATTCCTGTTGCTGAATTCTATATTAGTCAGCCAAAGGGGTGCTGATGCAAAATACCAGAAATCTGTTGGCTTTTATAAAGGGTATTTGGGGTAGAAGCTTACAGTTCCCAGGCCACAAAGTGTAAGTTACTTCCCTCACCAAAGTCTGGTGCCACGTGTTGGAGCAAGATGGCTGCCTATGTCTGCCAAGAGTTCAGGCTTTCTGGGTTTCTCTCTTCCTGGGGCTTGTTTCTCTCTGGGCTCAGCTGTCTTGCTCTCACCACAAGGCTAGCTGTAGACTATCACATGATTGGCTCCCCAGGGCTCGATTCTCTGCAGGCTCAGCTGCTCTGTTCCTCTGTGTGCTTACTTCCCAGGCTCCAGCTCAAAACTCCAGCATCAAAACTCCAACTCTCTTCTCTGCCATGTAGTTTTCTCTATGAATCTTCTCCCACCAAGGGAGCAGGAACTCAGCGGACATGGCCCAATCAAAGCCTTAATCATAATTTAATCATGCCCAGGTACAGACCAGTTTACAAACATACTCCAATATCTATTTTTGGAATTCATAAACAATGCCGAACTGCCACACTGAGTGTTCAAGTAATTCATCTCTGTTTATTACTAAATAGTAGTCTGTTGTGTAAATACAACACAATTTGTATATCCATTACTGTATTGATAGATATTTGGGTCATTTACCTTGTTTTTGTTTCTTTGAATAAATTTTCTTGGGCAAGACTTTTTGTGACCACGTTTTCATTTCTTTGGGGTAGAATTTCTGGATCACAAGGAAGTCATTCATTTAATTATAAGAAACTGCCAATAATAATTATATCACCTTAAGTCATCCTGACAATGAGATACTCCATTGATCCACCTGCTTTTCTATATATGGCATTGTTATTCTTTTTTCATTTTAGCTGATGTTATCATTTCTGTTTGAAATTTCATTTCCCATTAATGATGTTGAGCACCTCTTCATGTGTTTATTGGTCATTTGTATGTCCTCTTTTGTGAAGCAGCTATCCAAGTATTTTTTTCACTATTTAATTCTTAATTATCATGATTATTATTATTATGAACCTTTATATAGCCAGGCAGCCTGGATATGTCATTCATTAGATATATTTCTTGAGATTATTTCCTCCCAAATAAGGTTTACATTTTCATTATTTCAGTGATGATTCTTGAAAGGCAGAAGTTTTAAATTTTGATGAAGTCCAATTTATCTTTCTTCTAATTTTATGGCTCATGCTTTTGTGCTCAGAATAAAAAAATCTTTGCCTCTGCCAAATTAAAAAAACATATCAACTCATAGATGTTTTAAAGATGTAACTTTTATATTTGAGAAGATAACCAATTCGCTGTTAATTTTGGTTTTGGTGTAAGGTAAGAAAGGATGTTCTTTTTAAAAAAGTTGTTCTAGCATCATTTTGAAAGAGAGAAAGAAAGAAGAAAGGAGGGAGGGAGGCAGGCAACAAAAATTAACCTCTCTTTTCAACTGAATTTCATTGTTGCCTTTATCAAAAATCACTTGAGTGGATTTATTTCTGTAATCTGTTCCATTGATTTCTTTTCCTTTCCTTGTATCAATAACATACTGTTTTAATTACTATAGATTTATATGTAATCTTATAAGCAAGTATTGAGATTCCTTCAGTTGCATTCTCTTTCTGCAAGATGTTATTCATTCATGCATTCATTCTGGCCATTCAAGATCCTTTATATTTTCATGTTAATTTTAATATCTTGTCAATTCCTCCTTTAAAAAACTTGCTGGGATTTTTTATAGTAATTCCATTTACTTTATGAACTAATTTAGGGAAGATTATATCTTCAGTGTTGACTCTTCAAACCCATAAGCATGATATATTTCTCCATTTATGTCTTCCTTAATTTCTTTCTACAAAGATTTCTGCATAGAGGTCTACATGTTTTAAAATTTATTCCTAATCTATTCTATGTCGTTATCCTTTGGAAAATTGTGTTGAATTATTTTTTTTCAGTTTTCCAATTTTTGTTGTTTATAAAAATACAATCAATTTTGTGTATCTTCCTTATATATTGTCCTTATAATCAAATCTTAGTTCTGGTAGTGTTCTTTTATTAATCTCTGTTTGCTTGCTTGCTTTTTGTACATTACTATATATACAATTATGTTGCCTGCAATAAAGTTTTACTGTTTCTTTTCCAATGGTTATACCTCTTCTTTTTTTTTTTTCCTTGCCTTTTGAATTGGCTAAGGATTCTAGTATAATTTGAGTAGAAGCCATGAAGGAAGATATCCTTCCCTTGTTTTCAATCTTAGAGTGAAGTGTTAAATGTTTTATAATTAATTATGATGCATCCTGTAAGTTTCTTGCTTGTTTCCTTATTGGTTTATTTGCAGATTCCCTTTTCTGAGATTGAGGCTATTCTCTTTATTGCTTGTTATGTAGTTTATGTCATGAATCCACAGGATGAATCCTATCTTATTATCATGTATTATTAAATTATATTGTTCATTTGATTTATTCATATTATAGTGAGGATTTTTACTATGTTTATGAGAGATCGTTCTATGTAATTTTTAAAAAAATAAATTTTATTGATACATATTAATAAATCCATCAAAAGTGTGCAATCAAGAGAATCTGATATAATCACATAGCTGTGCATTCATCACTCTAATCATTTTTAAAGCATTTTCATAATTCCAATAATAATAATACTAAAAAACTAAACAAACAAAACTCTTCACCTTTCAATCTCTCTATGCTTGCCCAGATGAACATAGCTGCTACTCTGTTTCCTTCTCTCTAGCATATGTATATTTATATTTAGTAAAAACAGTCTTATATATGCTAGATCAAACATATTCAATTTTACATGAGATTTCACTATGTTACACAGTCCCATGTTACATCTTTTTAGCTTTCCTTCTAATAATACAAATGTCCTTGGGCTTTCCCTTTCAACCACTATCATACCCATATAATAGCTCTGCTAGTCATAAACACCATATGTGCTCTCACCATTTCCATTCATTTCCAAAAATTTACAAACAACTTTTTAACCAATACTAACAAATTAACCATCAGCTTTCCAGTCTCTGCCCTCATTCTATTTTCTGGTGACCTATATTCTAATTATTAATTCCATGAGTTTACATAATGTATTTAGTTCATAATGGTACAATCATAAAGTATTTTAGCTCTTTCTTCTTTTTAATGTATGCATTGAGGGCTATACATTTCCCTCTCAGCACTGCCTTTGCTGTGTCCCATAGGTGTTGATATGTTGTGCTCTCTTTTCATTCATCTCAAGATATTGATGAATTCTCCTGTAATTTCTTTTTGACTCAATCATTATTTAAGAGTGTGTTGTTGAATCTCCATATAATGAATTTTCCTTTTTTCCATTCATTATTGATTTACAGCTTCATTCTGTTATGGTCAGAGAATGTGTTTTGTATAATTTCAATATTTTAAATTTACTGAGGCTTGTCTTGTGAACCAATATATGGTCCATCTTGGAGAAGGATCCATGAGTGCTTGAAAAGAATGTATATCCTACTGTTTTGGGGTACAATGCTCTATAGATGTCTGTTAGGTCTAGTTTATTTATCATATTATTCAAGCTCTCTGTTTAATTATTTATCCTCAGTCCAGATGTTCTCTCCAATAAAGAGAGGGGTGTATTGAAGTCTCCAACTATTATTGTACAGACATCTATTTCTCCCTTCTGCTTTGCCAGTGTGTGCCTCATGTATTTAGGAGCATTGAGGTTAAGTGCAGGAATATTTATTTTAGTTATTCCTTCTTGGTGAGTTGCCCTTTTTATTAATATATAATGACCTTCTTTGTCCCTTGTAATAGCTTTGCATATAAAATCTATTTTGTCTGATATTAGTATTTCTACTCCAGCTCTTTTTTGGTTGCTATTGCATGGAATATCTTTTTCCAAACTTTCACTTTTAATCTGGTTGTGTCCTTATGTCTGAGCTGAGTCTCTTGTTGACAATATATGATGTCTCATATTTTTTCTCCATTTTATCAGTCTATGTCTTTTGATTGAGGAGTTCAAGTCATTAACATTCAATGTTATTATTACTGTAAAGACATTACTTATGCCATCCATTTTGACCTTTGGCTCTCTGTTGTCATATCTTACTATTGTCTGTCTTTTTACCCTTTAATTTACCCTTCCTAATAATCTTCATTTATATACTTTCTCCAAGTCTCTCACCCTTTTTTTTCCCTTTTAGGCTACAGCACTCCATTTAGTATCTCTTGTCATTCTGGTCTTTTGGTAACATACTCTTTTTATTTGTCTGTGAAGACTTTGAACTCACCCTTATTTTTGAAGGGCAGCTTTGCTGGATATAGAATTCTTGGCTGGCAGTTTTTTTTCAACACATTCTTCTCACGTCCATGGTTTCTGATGAGAGGTTGGCACTTAATCTTATTGAGTTTTCCTTGTATGTGATGCTTTGCTTTTCTCTTGCTGCTTTCAGAATCCTCTCTTTATCTCTGATATTTGTCATTCTGAATAGTAGGTGTCTCGTGGGTAAGTCTAGTCTCACTTATTCTATTTGGGTGTCTTGTCCTTCTTGGATATTGAAATTTATGCCTTTCATAAGGGTTGGGAAGTTTTTGGTTCTTATTTCCTCAAATATTCTTTCTGCCCCTTTTCCACTCTCTTCTCCTTCTGGGAGACAGATAATGCATTTTTTTGCGTGTGTTTATGTTGTCATTCAATTCCCTGAGATCCTGTTCCATTATTTCCATTCTCTTCTCTTTCTGTTCTCCTGTCTTTTCCAGTTCAGATGTCTTTGTAATCACTAATTCTGTATTTGAGCAATGCAAATCTGCTTTAATCTGCCTTTAATATATTTTTAATCTAATCCACCATCTCTTTCATTCCCATCAGTTCTTTTACCTTTCATTGCAGACTTTCAAATTGTTCTTTATGCTCACCCAGTGTCTTCTTAGTATCCTTTACTTCTTTAGTCAAAATGTCTTTCAATTCTTTAAATTACTTTAGGAGAGTTGTGTGATTATCATTGATTAATTGTCATAAATCCTGTATATCTTCAGGATATTTGGTTTGTTCCTTTGGCTGGGTCATCGCTTCCTGTTTTATAATATGGCTATAATTTTTTGCTGATGTCTAGGCATCTGAATATGTTGGTGAATTTACTCTGATGGCCAATTTCTCTCTTTGATATTTAGTTCAACTTATTCTAAGTCTTTAAAACTTCCCAGCTTTAGTTATCAAAATTGTGCCAGGAACTCATTAATTGGGCACAGATCTCCCAGGAGTTAGAAAAGAGAAACTCAAAAGCAGTTTTTGTCCCTGCAATTTTCAGACCGGCCAGTAGATGGCACTTGTTGGTGCACCTGTCTGCTGAGAGAAAATCTCCATTTTCCTTTGTTTCGGTATAGCCAGAGCCAACATTCAAAATGGACTCTCCTGGCTGAATTCACTGAAGAAAATCTGCCCAATTTCCCTCCCTTTTCCCTTATCACAGCTGATGGGGAGGATGTTGTCCTTTCTCCTCTCAGCCAGCTGCAGTGAGCCAGGTTTTAACCCAACTTAATATCTTGTGGTGGGGGGCAGGCTGGGAGCCCTTCCTTGCCACCATGGGGGTTTGGTAACTCACATTTGTTGTTTCTGGTTCTTCATCTCTCTGTCCCTCACCCTCTTGGGAGTTGTGAAGCACTGTCCTGGTCTGCTTACCCCCAAAGCAGGTCCCGCAGGCAGATTTTGGTTCTTTCTCCATTGTTTTTGTGAGAGAGCTGAACCCTGTCTCCCTAATCCTTTGTCATCTTCCCACAATTCCCCAGTCAAAAAATGTTTTATGTAATTTTCTTTGCTTTTATGTCCTTGGGTTTTGATATTTGGATTATGCTGGATGTTTGAAAACATGTAGTTTCCTCCTCTATTTTCTGAAAGGGTTTATGTAAGATTGGACTTCTTGCTTCTTTAATTATATTTATAATTCAACACTGAAACTTAAGTCATTATTTTAAAACACTCTTGTATTTAAAGCTATATACTTCCCTATTAAGAACTCTTTAGCTAAATCCCACAAATTTCATATTCTTGGTTTGCGTTATTATGGCTTTCAAACTACTTTCCAATTTACCTAATGATGGTTTTATTTGACCAATGGGTTATTTAGTAGTTGTTGCTTAATTTCCAAATTGTATAGAATTTTCTAAATATCTTTTAACTTTTGATTTATAATATCAATCCTTTAAAATGTAGTGATGCTTGTTTATTGACCCAAAATATGGCATATCTTGGTGACTTTCCATGTGAGCTTAAAAAATGAGTATTTTTGTATTTTACAGTTGTTTGGTATCACATTTGGTACATGGTTATTTGCATTGTTCAATATTTTATATGATTGTTGTCTTTTGTTTTCTACTTATTCTATCAATTGCTAAAAGACAAGTATAAAAATCTCTAACTGTGATTCTGGATTTGCTTATATTTCAATTAGTTTTGTTCAATTTGCTTCAAATATGTCAAAGCTCTGTTATTAGTTTTATAACACATTGAGGTTATTATATCTTCTTGGGAAAAAAATGATCCCTTTACCATTATAAAATAGTGGTTATACTGTTTGTTTTCAAGTCTACATAGTCTCATTAATAAAACCACAAATTCTTTTTTATTATCAGTGTTTACATGGTATATCTCTTTATCTTCTTTTACTTTCTTCACAACCATATTTTTAGTTGAAAATGTAATTCCCATTAACAGAGATCCTTTTTGATAAACTATGCATATTAATTGGAGTGTTTAGACCATTTACATACACATATTGATATGGTTGTATTTAAGTCCAAAACCTTTGCTATATTAGCTATTTGTCCAAACTGTTATTTCTTTACTTGATTCTTCTTTTTTAAAGCTGAGTATCTTTTAGTCTTTATTTTGTTTCCTCTATGGGACTTTCATTTGTCCATTTAAAAAGTAGTGGTTGCTCTAGATACTTCAGCATGGATTCTTGATTTCTTAGAGCTTATTTGTATTACTATTTTACAATCTCACATATAATGCCAGAATCTTACCACACTATCATTCCTTTACCTCTCTCTCATCCTTTGTACTATTAAAATTATATGTTTTAATACTACATACATTATGGTCCGCCCAGTATATTATTGTTTTTCCTTTAAATAGTCAAATGAATTTCAAAGAATTAAAGAAAAGTTTAAAAACTAGACTCGTATTAATCCTTTTTTTAAAAAACACCATTGCTCAAGCACATTACTTTTCCTGTAGATACAAGCTTGCAACTGGCATCATTTCTCTTAACTCAAGAAATCATAGAGAAGTTCTGTTAGTGACAAATTCTCACAGTTATTATTGTTCTGAAGTATCTTTAGTCCTCCTTCATTTGCACTGGACATATAAGTTGATACTTTTTGTTGTTTTTCTTTCAGCGCTTTAGAGTTGTTATTTGTTTATCTCCGTTTTCCATTATTTCTGATAAGAATTCAAGTGTCATTCTTATTACTCTTCCTCTGTATATGATGTGCCTAAGTGTGGGTTTTTTTTTCTATTTACCTGGGTTGAGTTTCCCTGATATGTATATTCTTTTTGAGTACTGTTTTTTTTTCACATTTTCACAAATGTCAGGCATTATGTCTTCAAAATATTTCAGCCTTATTTTCTCTCTTCTATTTTTTTGTGACTCTAATAACAACTCTGTTAGACTGCTTGAAATTTTTCCCTCTGTATACTCACTGTCTATTCACCTTTTTCATTCTCTCTTTCTGCATCAATTCTGATCATTTCTAGTGACTTAGTGATTTGTTTGGAAATTGATTAATTCTGTTTCTTGCAATTTTCATTCTTATGCTCTGCCTAAATTATATATATTAATTTCAGATATTGCATATTTTAGTTCCATAATTTCTGGTTGGCTTTTTTGTTTTTAATTAAACTTTTTCAATTGAGACAATTGTAGATTCATAGGCAGAATTAAGAAATAATACAGAAAGATCCCATGTACCTTTGAACTAATTACTCCAGAGGTAACATCTTGAAAAAATTACAGTACCTATCACAATTAGTTTATTTATGTTGATAGAGTCAAGATACAAAACATTTCCATCATCACAAGTACTCCTCATGTTGCCCTTTATAGCCATAACCACCTCTCCCCAACCTGCACCCACTCCTTACAATCTGGCAACCTAAACTTTTCTCCAATTCTATAATATTGTCATTTCAAAAATGTTATATAAATGAGATCATTAAATATTTGTCCTTTTAATGTTAGCTTTTTTCACTCAAAATAATTCTCTGGAGATTGACACAGGTTGTAGCATGTATCAATAGTCCATACCTTTTTATAGCTGTGTACATGATATAGTATTACCACAATTAGTTTAATCCATTCAACTGTTGAAGAACATCTATGTTGTTTCCAGTTTGGGGCTATTACAATTAAAGCTGCTATAAACATTTGGTTTAGTTTGCTAAAGGCTGCTAGGAGTAATATACTAGAAATGGGTTGGTTTTTATAATGGAAACTTATTAGGTTAAAAGCTTGCAGTTCTGAGGCTATGAAAGTGTCCAAATCAAGACATCATCAGAGATGCTGTCTCACCAAAGATCAGCTGTTGATGATCCTGGACTCTGCTTTAAGCTAACAAGGCACATGGAATCATCTACTTCTTTTCCAGTTCTCATTGCTTTAGCTTCTGGCTGTTCTGTCTGTGGCTTCCTTTCTCCCAGGTTACTCTGAGCTCCTGGGTTCCTTCTCTCCATTCCTGCAGCTTGTTCTCTTTGTGTCTCTGCTTTCAGTCCTCCATTTATAAAGGACTCTAGTAAGAGGACCAAGACCCATCTTGGGTGACACCTCACTGAAGCAATCCAATCAAAGGCCCGCCACTGAATCCAATCCAATCAAAGGGTCCCACACCCACAGGAATGGATTAGTTTTAAGGACATGATCTTTTCTGGGATTCATAAAAAGCTTCAAACTGTCACACTCCATCCACTGGATCCCCCAAAAAACATGTTCTTTCCATATGCAAAATACATTCAGTCCATCACTATATTTTAAAAAGCCTTAAATCATTCTAGTAACAATGCTATGTACAAAATCTCATCAACATTCATGCACAGAATATTTTGTGACCATACGTTTTTTATATCTCTGGGATAAATACAAGGTAGTACAATTGGTGTGTTGTATGATAATGGCATATTTAGAT
Organism: Tolypeutes matacus; assembly: GCA_026826555.1. Taxonomy (NCBI): domain Eukaryota; kingdom Metazoa; phylum Chordata; class Mammalia; order Cingulata; family Chlamyphoridae; genus Tolypeutes; species Tolypeutes matacus. Next base: position 2,230,285 of record JAKSZT010053792.1, on the reverse strand, counting down.
TTTAAAAGCAATGACCAAACTGTTTCCAGAGGGTCAGTACCATTTCACATTCTCATCAGCAAGGAATGAGTGATCCAATTTCTGTGCCTCCTTCAGTATTTGGTGTTGTAACTATTTTTACTTAAGCAATTTTGATAGGTATATAGTGGTATCTCATTGTAGTTTTAATTTTCATTTCCCTAATTGCTAATAATATAAAACATCATTTTCCTATGCTTATTTGAAAATTGTTTTTCTTCTTTGGTGAAATATTGTCATATCTGTTGAATATTTTCTACTTGAATTCTTTTCATTGTTTTGATATTGAGTTTTGTGAGTTCTTTTTATAATTTAAATATGAGTCCTTTTTCAGATATGTGGTATGGAAATTCTTCCAAATCTAAAGATTTGTCTTTTCCTTTTCTTCACAATCTTTGGCAAAACAAAAGTTTATATATTAAAAAGTTCCAATAAATAAAATTTTCTTTTGTGGCTTTTACTGCTTTTGGTGTAAAGTCCAAGAACTCTTTGCCAAATTTTGTACAAGGTATGAGGCTCAGAATGAGGTTAATTTTTTTAAAAATTTAGGAACAACTATTTGTTCCAGTACCATTTGTTGAAAAGATATCTTCCCTCCATTGAATTTATTTTGCACTTTGTGGAATATCACTTGGGTACATTTGTGTGGGTCTATTTCTGGATTCTCTATTTTGTTTTAGTGAACTTTGCTTCTACTCCTCTGTTGATATCAAAGAATTTTGGTTACTGCAGGTATATAGCAAGTCTGGAATTCAGTAAATTGATTCTTCACACTTTATTCTTTTTTTCAAAATTATTTTACCTATCCAAGTTTGTTTGCCTTTCCATGTAAATTTTAGGACAATACAGTATATATATACAAATATATGTGCATATATATATAATTCTTGATAGGATTTTGACTTAATTGCATAAATAGGCATTTCAAGAATTAACATCTTTACTTTGTTGAGTCTTTCAGGACACAGTATTCCTCTCTGTTTATTTATATGTTCTTTGATTTTTTCTGGAGTTTGGCATACAAATCCTGTACATTGCCTGTTAGATTTATACATATATTTCAATTTTTGAGAAATTGCATATTGTGCTGTAATTTTAATTTCAATGCCCACATGTTCTTTCTAGTATATATAAATACAATTTATTTTTGTATATTTATCTTGTATATTGCAAACTCAAGTCCTGTTAAAGTTTTAGGAGCTTTCTTGTAGATACTTTGAGTATTTCCATGCAGACAATCATGTTATCTGCAAATAGAGGCAGTCTTATTTTTCCTTTCTCATCTATAAGGCTTCTGTTTCTTCCTCTTGCTTTATTGTACTGGCTATCTCTTCCCGTATTATATTGAATAAGAGTGTGAGAGAGGACATCCTTTTTTGTGCCCTCTCTTATGTAGATATCATTCGATTTCTCTTATTAAGTGTAATTTTAGTTGTAGATTTTTGCAGATATTCTTCATTAAGTTGGTGAAGTCCCTCTATATTACTATTTTTTTAGAGTCTTTTAGATGAATGGGTGCTGAGGTTTGTCATATGTTTTTTCTATATCCATTTATATGATCATATTATTTTTCTTCTTTAGCCTGTATATGGTGGGTTTTATTGATTGATTTTTCAAATAATAAACTAGCCTTTTATGCTTGGAATGAACTATACTTGGTCATGACATATAGTTCTCTGTGTATATTGCTGAATTCTCTTCGTTAATGTTTTGAAATATTTTGTGTCTCTATTCATAGGAGATATTGCTGTGTAGATTTATTTCTTGATATTCTTTTTTTTTTTTTTTTTTTTTTTTTCGTACTGTCAGGCTGATTTTTGTATCAGGGTAATATAAGATTCATAAAGTATGTATTTTCACCAATTTTATTTTCTGTAAGACACTGAAGAGTTTATTTTAATTTTTAAGATATTTGGCAAATTTATCCTTTGAAACCATACGGCCCTAAATATTTCTTTTTTAAAATATGAATTTGATTTCATTAATTTGTATAGGGCTACTCTCATGATTTGTTTCATATTAGTGAGTCGTCATGGTTTGTATTTTTTAAGAAAGTGGTCAATTTCATCTAAATTGCCAAATATGTATGTTTGTAGCTGTTCATTGTATGCCCTAATTATCCTTTGGATAGCTGCAAGGTCTGTACTGATAACCCACTTGTCACTCCTGGTTTTGGCAATTTATCTTTTCCTTTTTAGTCTCTACTAGTCTTTCTATAGGTGTAACAATTTTATTGATCTTTTAAATAAACAACTCTTTCTTCCATTTTCTCTATATTTCGGTTCTAAATTTCAATGACTCAGCTCTTAGGTTTATTTGCTTCTCTCTTTCTGCTTGCTTTAAGTTATTCCTTTGGTAATTTTCTCTTTTTTAATGTATGCATTTAGTGCTACAAATTTTTCTCTCAGTACTCCTTTACTTGTGCCCACAAATCTTGTGATGTTCTATTTTCATTTCATATAGTTTAATGTGTTTCTGATTTTCCTTGAGTCTTCATCTTGTATATGTGAATTATTATTTAGAAGCATGTTTTTTAGTGTCCAAGTCTTTGGAGATTTTCCTATTATTTCAAACTTTTTAATTTCTAGTTTGATTGTGTTGTGGATCAAGAACACTCTCTATATGATTTTATTTCTTTTAAATTTGTTAAGGTTTATTTTATGGCCCAGGATATGGTCTATCTTGATATATGCTCCATAAGCACTTGAAAAGAATGTTCATTCTGTTGTTGTTGTGTGTAGTCTTCTATAAAGACCAATTAGAACATGTTGGTTGATAAAGTTGAGTCCTTCCATGTCCTTGCTGATTTTCTAGTTAGTTGTATCAATTGTTGAGAAAGAAGTAATGAAGTCTACAATGAAAATTGTGTGTTTGTCTCTTTCTCTTTTCAGTTCTATCAATTTTGGCTTAACATATGTTACAGCTATCTTATTTGATACATACACGTTTAGGATTGCTATGTATTCTTGACTGAGTGATCTTTTTCTTTTATAATAGCCTCATCTGTCTCTGGTAAATTTCTTTGCACTGAAGTCTATTTATCTTTGATTAATAAAGTCTCTCCTAAGGGCCTACAGCTGCAGGCAGAATAATCCCATCCACCAAATCCATGGGATATAAGCCCTCTCTCACTTGGAGGTGAAGTGGGCATCACCATCCCAATGCCCTCAGGATTGGGGGAAGACCTATGGACTAGAGTGGACTTAATGGTATTCTGTTGTAGACATATTGTGATTCAAGCAATGGAAGAAATTGTAACAATGAAGTGGAGCTGGTGGCCACTGGACACTCTCGGGGCAGGGAGGGGACTTAGGGGTTGTCCTGAGTGGCGTTTCAGCGACAAACGTAGACCATTTTACGTCAGCATATACCATGCAGAACTATGTGGGAGAGAGTGTGGTTTACGATGTGAGCTGTGGTCTATGCTTGGTGGCAAGTACCCAGGATGTGTATATCCATTGTGGATGATGTGCCACACTAATGAAGGATATTTGTGTGGGATGTTGTGGGAGGTGTGGGAGGTGGAGAACATGGGAATCCCTGTAATTACTGTGTAATATCTAGGTAATCTAAGCACCTATATATATATATAACATATATGTAAGCATATATATATATATATATATAACATTTATGTAAGCAAATGCAAAATATATATATATATATATTTGAAATAAAATACTCATTTACCTGTTAAAAAAATAAAATAAAGTCTCTCCTATGTTCTTTTGAATGATATTTGTGTGATATTTATTTTCATATTCAACCTGCCTATATTCTTATATTTGAAGTGAGTTTCTTGAAGGCAGCATATAGTTAGATCGTGTTTTTTATTCACTCTGCCATTCTCTGTATTTTATTAGTGCTTTTAGATCATTAAATTTAATGTAATTATTGCTATATTAGGGTTTTAGTCTGTCATTTTATATTTTTATTTTTGATTGTTCTGCATTCACATGGGCTACTTGACTATTTTTTAGATTTCCATTTTTATTTTTCTATATTTTTTAATATAACTCTTTGTATAGATTATATAGTGGTTGCTGTAGGTTTTGCATGATATATGCATAAGTTATCAGTCTACTAGTATTGACATTCATCAGTTAAGGTGAAGTGTAGCAAGCTTATATTTCCTTACCTTTCTAAACATTTACCTACTTATAATAATTTTCTATAATTCTTTTACATATATGTAGAGCCATGTCCAACAATGTTATCATTTTTGCTTCAACCATTGAACATAATTTAGAAAATGCAAGATGAAAAGAAAAGCCTATTTTATTAACTCGTATTTTGCTTCCAGTCTTCTTTTTTCCCTTCTTGATGTTCTAAGATTCCTTCTTTTATTATTTCCTTTAGAGAAAATTTAGAAGAATTTAGAGAAATTATTTTGCTAATTCTTTTGGGATAGGTCTCCTGGCAACAAATTTATTTTTTTCCCTTCTTCTGATAATGTTCTGATTTCTCCTTCAATTTTGAAGAATATTTTCACTGGGTATAGGATTCTGAGTTGAAAGTTTTTTTCTTAAGCACTTGAAAATTATCATGCCACTACTTAATGGCCTCATGGCTTGACGAGAAATCTGCCATTTTTTGTCTTTCTCTATAGATAGGTTGTTGCTTTTCTCTGACTACTTTCAAGTCATCTTCTTTGTTTAACTACAATGTGTTTTGATATAGATTTATTTTGGCTTTTCCTGTTCAAAATTTGCTCAAATTTTTGAATGTGTAGGTTTATGTCTCTTGACAAATTTGGAAACTTTTCAGGAATTATTTCTTCAAGTGCTTTTTTTACTCCTGCTCTCATTTTCCTTTCCCTCCAGTAAATGACAAGGTTATATCTTTTGTTATACCCACATAAGCTATGTCCACTTTTTTCCAGTATGTTTTTTTGTTGTTGTTCAAATAAAATAATATTTATTGTTCTATATTCCACTGATTCTTTAACTTTCTTACTCTTCTATTATTGTAACCATCTACTGAGCTTTATATTTTTGTTATTATATTTTTTCATTCTAAAATTTCTTTGAATTTGTTTCTATTTGTATCTTCTATTTCTTTGCTGAGACTTTATATCTTTGGTGAAACTTTTTAATTTGTCAAAAATGTGCTCATAATTTGTTGAAACACTTTTTATCATAACTGCTTTAAAAATTTTGTTGGATAATTCTAATACCTCACTCATCTCAGTTGTCTTGCTCTTCACATCTATCACTTAACCTTTTCTCATTCATTTTGACATTTTCTTGGTTCTTGGTATGACAAGTTATTTTCAATTGAAACCAAGACATTTTTGTTTTATGTTATAAGATTCTTTTTCTATCTTATGGAATTCTTCAATTTTTGTTAGCTTCATCTTACACCACTCTGGCAGGAAAAGGGTAAAAAACAGCACTTTATTACTATCAGGAGGTGATAAAAGTCCAGGTTTCCCAGTCAGCCTCCATTTACACCCAAGAAGAGGGGCTCCTCACTTTTGCTTGGTAGGGGTGGAAGTCCTAGCATCCAAGTGGTATCCACTGACACTGCAATGGTGGTGGCCTAATTACTACTGGGCAGTGGTGAAAGTCCTGATCTTCCACTAGGCCTTTTCTGATACCACCCCAGTGGAGAAGAGAAGATGGAGATGGAAGTCCAGGCTTTCCATGTGTTCTCCACGGACATGGAGGAATGTAGGTGATAGGTGGTAGGACAAGGGTGGTGGAGGCTCTTTTCTAAGCAAGTGGGAATGGAAGTCCTGGCCCCCTAACTGGCCTTCTCTGACACAGGGGTGAAAGAAAGGAGGTGGATAGAAGTTTCATTAATGGTCAATGGGTATTAAAATCCTGGTTCTCTTCTTGGCCTTCACTGTGATGGGGGTATTGAGGAACATTTCTCAGTCTGATGAGTATGGAAGTGTAGGCTCCCAAGCTGGCATTTCCTGGCATAGGCAGGGGTGGGGCCAGTTTTATCTCTTGGGTTTGTCTAAAAATTTTCTGTCTTGCTACCCTGCCCCTTTCCTGAAACTTTGGCAGGAGATAGCAGATTTTTATTGGAGCTTTTGTTGGCTGGGACGTAGGAGGTAAAAAGAAAACTCAGGGAATTCACAACCATGCCATTCCTCAGGTTTTGAGTTCCCTAAAAGTTCTGACTTCTTCTCTCCTTCTGTCATAATCTTCTTGTATTTAGCTTATTTATAATGTCCAGGGCTTCTAGTTGTACATAGGAAAAACTTTGCCTACTTCGCCTTCCTGGAAGCAGAAATCTTAGTTGTTTCTTTTTTTATACTCCCATGTGTCTTCTAGGATTTCCACATTTGTTCATATTTTTTCTCATCTTTTCCTGTATATTTGTGAGCCAAATCACTGTTTTAAAGACTCCGTATCCTAATTCTAAAACTGGGTCATCTGAAGGTTAGCCTTTATTAACTTGCTTTTTTGTACTTCTTGTGCTTTTAAAAAATATATTGAATATTTTATATTGTAGATCAGTAATGATAGAGGTAGAGTACTATATTCTGTTGTATTACCAGAGAATATAAGCTTATTGCTGCATCTTATACTCAGGCTGAGGAGTCCCACCTGTTCTGCGATCACCACTAGCTTGCTGACCTCTTTTAGATCTAGAAAAATATTCGTGGTTTGGCATGCCTTGTCATCCATTTGTCTGAACAGGCATGGAATTTGCCCCCAGCTGTGCTGTGAAAGTTCTGTGGCTCTGGAAATCAGTTCACAAGGTTTCTTAAGCAAATAAAGTGAAAGTCCTCTGGGATCTTTCACCCTCTAATAAGTAATGGTTGTTTTATTTTATTTATCTTCTTTTATTCATAGTTTATTTACACATATTAATTTGGTTGTTGTGAGCCAGTCTGTGAACAATGACATTGAATTTGATGTACTTGAGTCTTCCATGTAAAGAAATACCTTACATAGAAGGCATGCCATTCTGAAGCCAGGCACAAGTGACTGGGAACCTAAAGAAAGGCTTGATTGGGAGCTAGAAGTAGGGATATGGGTTATGGAATACTTTTAAAAGCCTTTTTTTTATTGTGCTCATAAATATTATCAAAACTATACCATAAATTAATTTTTTCACTCTTCTGATAAAAGAAAGAATATTATAGGAAACTCTGAATCTATTTTCAAATTACCTCCAAATTTTATAGGGATTGTTAATGTGAGGAAATGGTTAGAGTTAATGTTAACACATTATAGTGAGTATAATCAACACTGCTGACTTATAAATGTAATTGTGGATGAATGGGGTGGTCTATGGAGGTTAATGTCAATTGGAAGAAAGCTAAAAGAAAACCTACAGACTGTATAATATACTGATTCGGTAGTACATGATGATTGTGGTTAATAGTACAAATACAAGAATGTTTCTCTAGTACAAGGTGTTAAGAATATGTAAATACATGGGAAAAATAAAACTAAGGTATCTTATAGACTATAATTAACAGTAATATTGTAATACCTGTACAACAATAGCAGCGTCAATATCAACGCTAAGAGTAAATAATGGGGGTATATGGGTGTAAGGGATTTTTCCTTTTGGAGTAATGAAAACGTTCTGAAATATACTGAATTGAGGGCAGTACAACTCTGTGATGAAACAGAGCAACTGAGTGTACACGTTGAGTGGATTGTACAAGGCAGGGCACTATATAAAACAGTGAACTCGATGGTGAATGATAGACTGCAGATAACAGTACAAATATGTCCATATTCTCTTATGAACTATAACAAATATACAATACTAATACATGGTGTTAACAACAGGATGGTTTGTGAGAAAAAAACTCCAAATATAAGTCTGGACTATAGAAAGCTGTAATATTATGATGATGTTCTTTCATAATTTGTAACAAATGTGTCACAACAACATAAGATGGTGGTGGTGGGACAATGTATAGGAATCCTCTATGGTATGCATGATTGTTTTGTTAACTCAGAACTTCTCAAAAATAAAAAATAAAAAAATAAAAATGAAACACTTAACAAATTTTATATATATTTAAAATTTAATTATTTATTTTTATTGTAAGTTTTATTTTAATGAAGCATTCACTCCATCCTTCATTTTACCACATCTCTTCTTGTTTAAAGCTAATACATCTATGAGTTTGCTGAATGCATGCTTGTCTTTCATCTTTAGTTCCTAGGTTCCAATAATTTTCTCTCTTTCTCCAAAATCTTTAAAATCTCCCTTCTTTTGGGTTATTTTCCATAGTCATTTAAACTTCCTTAAGTCTCTCCACCTTAAAAACAATTAAGTTGACCATTCTGGTCATGGTATAGTAAGCTACTGTCAGAACAACCCTCAAGTAGATAAAAAACAAGTAAACTCTGGACAAAATATATAGAGCAACTCCCTGAAGTCACTGGAGAGTAAACAAAAGGAGATAGATATTATTGGAGAATTAACATTTAGAAGAAGGAAATAAGTTTCCCTTCTTTATAAGGCTTTTGGCCTGTGAGCAATTTGAGTTAAGATGGCTACAACTGGATGTCTGTAACTCAGAAACCAAAATGTGTCAACTCGGCCAGGTAATTTGTGTCCAGGTGTTTGTTCCAGCAAGCACTGGGCTAATTGTAATACAAGAGCATTTATGGACTTCAAGCACCAGTGAGTTTATTCCGTGGATGGCTGATTACATCTGCATCAATCAGGGAGATTGCATCATCAATGGTAATGCTTTTATCCAATCAGTTGAATGCCTTAAAAGGGGAAGTGATTTCAACATTCAGAGAGAATTTCCCAGCTCGTTGTTGGACAGCCAACTTCTCCCAGAAACTCATAAGGATCTTTAATTGGACTTTCATCAGAGCCCCTGGTTTGCAGCCTGCCTGCGGAACCTGGACTTGTGCATCCCCACGATTGCATGAGAGACTCTTTTAAAATCTCATGTTATTGACAGATAACTCCTGTTGATTCTGTTTCCCGAGAGAACCCTGACTAATACAATATGCAACATTATATAAAAGGAATAATATATTAAGATCAACTATAATTTAAAATATTAACAAAGTTTTGATCATTTCAATAGTTACAAAAAAATCTCACAAATTAGGAAATCAAGAGAACTTCCATATTCTAATAAAGGTCATCTACAAAAACCCTACAGTTAAAATTATACTTAATGGAGAAATGATGTGTGCTCGCCTCTAAGAAAAAAACAAGGCAAATAAACTCACTCTCACCACTTCTAATCAATCTTATACTAGAGTTCCTAGACATTGAAATAATGCAACTAAAAGAAATTAAAATAAAAAAGATCAAAAAGAAAAACTTAAACTAATCTCTCTTTATAGATGCCAAGATTGTATAAAATATCTAAGTCATTTATCAAACACCTAGAAGAATTAATAAGTGAATTTAACAAATTCACAGAATTAAAAGTTAATAAAAATCAATTTTATTTAAAAATTTTCAGCAAAAAAGTTTGGAAATAAGTTTTTAAAAATTCAGATTTCAAAATTGCCAAAAAAAGTTCATAAAATATGTCCAAGTCCACTGCACACTGCTTTGAAAACTGCAAAACATTGCAGAGATAAATTAAGAAAGATCTAAATGAAAAGATACACCTCATCACCCCCATTTATGATTTGGAAGACTAAGTACAGTTAAAATGTTAATTCCCTCAAGTGCTCTATAAATTTAAATCATTCCAATCATAATCCCAGAAGGCTTTTTTTTCTTTTGCAGAAATTGACAAACTGAATCTAATATTCATATAAACTTGCAAAGGACTTAGAATAACCAAAGCTAACTACAAAAAGAATAAAACTTGAGGACATTTGGTACCTGACTTTAAGACTTACTCAAATGATATAGTAAACAAGACTGTGCAATTAGCAATTGATAAACAAAGTCATCAATGAAACAAAATAGTGAGCCCAAAATAAGACCCATACATACACAGTCATGTGATTTTTAAACAAAGTTGTCAAAGCAATCTAAAGGGGAAAGAATAGTCTTTTGACCAAATGGTACCAGAATAACCTAATATCCATATGGAAACCAATCATCCTTGACCACTACCTCACTCCATACACGAAAATTAATTTGTGCTTGATCATAGATGTAAAGATTAAAGATAAAATCTTTAGGCTCTATGAAGATTGTGGAAAATGGGAGAGAACAAAGCTCTAGGAATCAGTCCCTCCACCAGAACCACTACCAAACAGGCAAGACTTGTCTGAATCAACTATTTCAAAACTCCAGAGATCAGCAGAATACTGTGTGTCATCCAGGGATAAGCAGGAGGAAGAGGCTGGTAAATGTGGTAAACAGCACTGAATTGTACTCTCTACAAAGTGGCAACCATGGCCGTCCATCCCCCAAACATGCAATAAGCAACACTAAGGTACAGGCGCAGCTTGCTGGTGCCAAATTGGGACATAAAAAATACAGTTCCCCAAGATCCAGGGGTATATGGTATGAGCACTGATTAGCTACTTCATATTGCTGGGGACCCAGCTCTGAAGACAGCCATTGTTCCAACTCACCTAGGATAAAGGTATTAGAGGAGATTTAAAGATGATAGTCCTCTTAAGAGATGTGATGGAGAGTTGAAGGTCTATATTTTCTGTGCAGCTCCTGGGACAAGAAAGCACAACTATTGGGGGGCCATGGCGGAAGCTCTTGCTGCCCATACTGGACCTCCCTCTTCCCATCCCCAGTTTGAAGCAATTTGAAGCCAGCTAGCAATCCTTTTTGGGTTCCTGGCCTTATTTTGGTTTGTAAAGACCCACTTGAGAAACTCCTCTCGGGCTTGCACCATCTCCTAGAATTTGTCCTGCAGGCAAAAACATCTTGAGACAGTAAAAGCAGAATAAAAAAACAATTGAGTCAGTGCTCTGGGGCAAAGGCTCACCTACTTTAAGTCCTGCAGAGAAACACCTGGTAGAGGGAGACGGTCTGTTTCCTGGGTGGGTGGGATCAAAAATGCCTGTAAACAGGGTAACTCCTAAGGCCACTAGCAAACAAAAGCCCAGGACTAGACACAGGCCAGAGAAGACAGGGAGGACCCTGCACTTTGCATTTGCCTTGGGCTGATCTTCCTGAGAGGAGAAATGAACTCTAAAGGAAAGCACGAGCCAATGCAAAGCTAATCTGTAAAGAGCATGATATGTTGTTTTTGCTAGATTTCCTGACACTCAAGAAAATCTGTCATATCACTAATTGTATACAAACTCAGGAAACACACATCTCAGGGAATAAATCCCAGAGCTAACATTTTAAAATATTAAAATGTACAGTGTGCAACAAAGATTACAAGACAAACAAAGAAACAGGAAATGAAGGCCCTCCAAAAGAAGAGGCTAAAAATCCAAAAATACCAACAAAGAAGAGTAGACCATGGCAAGCTATGGACATACCAGACAAAGACTTTTAAAAATGATCTTCAATATGTTCAGGAAGTTGGAAAATAAAGAGAAAGAACTAAAAGATATAAGGAAAACAATGAATGAAGAATATGAGAATGCCAATAAAGTGATAGACGTTTTTAAAAGGAACCAAACAAAACTAATGACGTTAAATACCGAAAATTGGAGCAAACTGGAGTTGGCAGAAGAAAGAATGAATGAAGTTGAAGACAAGACAATTGAAATGAGTCTGGCTGAGGAGCTGAAAGAAAGAAATATAAAAAGTGAAAAAAAGTCTAAGAGACCTGTGGAACACCATCAAGAATACCAATATATGCATTAAATAAGTCCCAGAAGGAAAAGAAAGGAGCAAAAGAATATTCAAAGAAATAATGACAGAAACTTCCCAAAATTAATGTAAGACATGAATATGCACATCAAGAATCCCACTGAACACCAAACAGGATAAACTTAAAAAGAAATACACCAAGATATATAATGGTTAAACTGCCAATCTCAAGAAGACAGCAGGTTGAAATACTTAAAGTGCTTTAAAGAAAACAATTGCCAACCAAGAATTTTATAATGCAAGACTGTCATTTAAATGTGAGGGAAAGATTAAGATAATCCTAGATAAACAAAAGAAGACAGAGTTCATACCACTAGAACTTGCCTACAAGCAATGCCAAAGGGTAAGACTGAAAGGTGAAGACAATAGACAGTGGATCAAAGTGGCATAAAGGCATAAAGAAATAGAGACCTCTGGTAAAGATAATCATTTGGGTAAATATAAATGCCAGTACTATGGTATTGTATTTTAGTATGTAACAACACTTCTTACTTCTTCAGGTGCTAAAATGCAAATGCATAGAAAGGAACAATTAACCTATGGTTTTGGACGTGCAATGGCCAAAGATATAATTTGTAACAATTACAAAAAAAAAAAAAAAAGGTAGGAGAATGGAAGGGTATAGGAACAGTGTACGTGTATGCTACGAAAATTAAGTTGGTATCAAATAAAAAATGATTGCTATATATTTTTTATGTTAAATTTTTATTTTTATTTTTTTTGAGGATGGTTTTGCTGTGTAATGGAATAATAGGTAACCACTTAAAATGCTTAAATTTTAACACCATGGTAACCACAAAGAAAATATATGAAAACTATGTCCAGAATGCAATGAGAAGGGACCCAAAACCACAAAAAAAATCAAATAAATATGACAGGCAGCATTTACAGAAGAATTGAAGGTGAATATATATATATATGACTTGCAAAGACTAAATAGATAAATTAGAAGAAAGTCTCCATTATCAGGGGATTAATGGAAATGGTAATGGATTAAACTATCGGTTAAAAGGCAGAGATTGGCAGAATAGATAAAAAAAAGCATGCCCCAAACATATGCTGTTTCCAAGAGACTCTCCTTAAATTTAAATACATAAGCAGGTTGAAAGTGAAAGGAGGAAAAATATACCATGCAAATACTAAACAAAAGACAGCTGGAATAAGTATACTAATATCAGATAAAATAGACCTTAAGTCAAAAAGTGTTATTAAAGGCCTCAGTGTGGACTTCCGGTTTGCAGAAGGTGGGCTCCAGGCGGATGAAGATCTAGGGGAGGAGCTAGGGGAGGAGCCCAAGCTGGCGCCGCTGCCGCCTCGGGGAGAAGAGCTTGTCTGCAAGGAGCCAAGAAAGTGAAGAAGGCCACCAAGTCATGCCCCGAGGGCGCTGAACAGGTAAATGTTGCATGTAAGTCTTGTTCCTATGGTTACTTATTTTTTAACAGAAAACTTCTAAAAGTAAAACACCCAGAGAAAGCACCCCCTTTTACAGATGTGAGCAATACCATATCTTTGAAAGAGTTGTGAATACTTTTTTTATATGAATTTAAACTGGGACATAATGCCGCTGAGGCAAGTAGAAACATCAATTCCATCTTTGGAAAAGGTTCTGTTAGTGAAAGGACTTTTCCGGTGGTGGTTTGAAAAATCTCGTTCTAGGGATCCGAGTCTGAAAAATGAACTTCATGGGAGACCCAGATCTGTTTTAAATGAAGATCAGTTACGAGCTGTGGTGGAAGCTAACCCCAAAATGGCCATTCGAAGCCTTGCAGGTGACTTAGGAGTTTCTACTACAACAATTTCTCGACACTTGGCTGCAATAGGGAAGGTGAAAAAATTGGACAAATGGATCTGTACCACACCAGTGGATGGAAGATCATAAACTGAGATGGTTAGAGATGTGCTCATCCTTTAAGATTTGAAAAAGCTGAGACCTATTTTGGAGAAGTTTATAACCTATGATGAAAAATGGATAACTGTATGACAATTGAAAGTGATCTGGACAATGGCTGGATGTTGGTGAAGTTCTCAAATGTGTCAAAACCATCATTGGAACCAAAAAATGTTCTGGCAGCTATATGATAGTCTGCAAAAAGAATATTTCATTGCTGCTTTTTAACACAGATGAAACAATAACATTTTATTGTCAAGAAATTGAAATTATGTATCAAAAATTGATCTAAAGGCATGGGCCCATATTTTTCCATGACAGTATTCGACCACAGACACCACAAACCACAATAGCAAAGTTAACTGAAGTGAGCTAAACATGAGAAACATGAGAAAGCATGTTTCTCGCTAATATCGTAAGTCATATGTACACAGTAGACAGGGCCCAGTGAATGCTTTTGGATGATGATAATTATTCTATCACAAAGAGCCAGCCCTTTCATGTGCTCTCCATTCCAATTCTAGATTTTTTAAAAATGTAGGTGGCCTTTTGTAGACCATAATTAATGGCCTCCTTATGATGTAGCTAGATTGCAGTTATGCTCTCTGGCCGCCAGAGATTAAGTTGGGGTAAAGATACTACATGGTCTTCCTGCGTCTCTCCTTCTTGACAACCTGATAAGTCTTTTCCATGAAGAAGAGGAGAGTTAAGGAAGCCTAAAAGATGAGGGGAGGGCTTCCTGGAATATGTTTTACCTGGAGAGATATAAAATGAAAATCCTTAAAGGAGAACTGACTGTGACCTACTTGGAACAGTACCACTGCCAGCTAATAGCGCAGGGTATATTTTGGGTAATCTAAGCACCTCTTAAAATATATGTATATA
>JAKSZT010053792.1:2105586-2215394 GCA_026826555.1 Tolypeutes matacus | reverse complement strand
AAAAAAAAAAAAAAAAAAAAAAAGCTGCCCCTTCTTTTGGGTGGAAGCTGCTCGGTACCATGACACAAGGCTTGGTAAGCAAAACATAGGCTGATTTCAGCCCTAATTTACCCTCTTGGTTGGATGCCCTGGCCTGGAGTACTTACCCATTTACTACTCTGTTCTTGGGTTTGTCAAGGAACATATCTACCCAGTCCTTTGGTGGATCCTCCTTTCTCCCAACACAGTGAAGTTTCTGATCTAGCTCAGAATGTTAGGGTAACAGGGTTAAGACCAGAAGTGTGGGGAGGACTTTATTTGAAAGGCAACATCAGTCAAGCTAAACGGTCACAGAGGGCAGAGCAATGTTGTGGCCAATGCGAAAGGAGATCGTATTGTGTAGTTTACTTAGTCTCTGTAGAGTGAACAGTAGTTGGTTTATAAATTTTTTATTGCAAAACAACATAAATGTCATTTTAAACATTTTTAAGTGTACATACTTTCTGTGACATTCAGTACATTGATAATGTTGTATAACTTTCACCACTATTTCTAGGATATTTTCATCATCCCAAACAGAAACTCAATATTATATGTAATAACTCCCGTTTCCCGTTCCCCTCACTCCTGGTAACCACTCTTCTGTTTTCTATCTTTATGAATTTTTCATATAAAAGAAATAATAACAATATTTGGTAACTTTTGGCCACTTATAAACATCACTGTACAGATGTCTGTGCCACTGCTATCAGTTCTTCTGGGTATATACCTAGTAATGGTATTGCTGGGTCACGTGGCAAGTCTATATTCAAGTTCCATAGGAACTGCTAAACAGTCCTTCACAGTGGTTGTGCCATTCTACATTCCTACCAACAGTGAATAAGCGCTCCTATCTCTCCAACATTTAGTTTTCTGACTTTTTAATAGTAGCCAGTCTAATAGGTGTGAAATGATGTTTCATTGTAGTTTTGATTTACATTTCCCTAATCGCTAGTGATATTGAACATGTTTTCATGTTTTTTTGCCATTTGTATTTCTTTTTTGGACAAATGTCTATTCAAGTCTTTTGCCCAATTTTTAATCAGGTCGTTTGTCTTTTGATTGTTGAGTTGTAGCATCTCTTTTTATATCATGGATATTAAATGCTTATCGGATATGTGATTTCCAAATATTTTATCCCATTGAGTTGGCTGCCTTTTCACCCTTTTGGCAAAGTCCTTTGAGGTACAAAAGCATTTAATTTTGAGGAGGTCCCATTTATCTATGTTTTCTTTTGTTGTGTGTGCTTTGGGTATAAGGTCTAAGAAACCACCACCTACCAGAAGGTCTTGAAGATGTTTCCCTACATTTTCTTCTAGTAGTTTATGGTCCTAGCTTTTATATTTAGGTCTTTGATGCACTTCGAGTTGATTCTTGTATAGGGAGTGAGATAGGGGCCCTCTTTCATTCTTTTGGTTGTGGATATCCAGTTCTCCCAGCACAATTTGTTGAAGAGACTATTTTGTCCCATTAACATGGAGTTGGTGGGTTTGTCAAATAGCAGTTGGGGGAAGTGGATGTGGCTCAAGCAATTGAGCTCCCGCCTGGCATGTGGGAGGTCCCTAGTTTGGTTCCCAGAACCTCCTAAAGAAGACAGTGAGCTGGTTTGACGCAGCAAGCTGGTGCAACAAGATGATGCAACAAGAGACACAGGAGGAAAAGACATTATGAGAGCCACAACAAAGCAGGGAATGGAGGTTGCTCAAGTTATTGGGCACCTCCCTCCCACATCAGAGGACCCTGGTTTGGTTCCTGGTGCCTCCTAAAGAAACGAGGAAGATCAACAGACACAGCAAGTGCAAACAATGAGGGGATGGGGAGAAATAAATAAATAAATAATAAATCTTTAAAAAAAATAACTGTCAATAAAAGTAAATAAGTAAATAAAGTGGTGGCCGTAAAAAAAGTGTTATTAAAGACAAATATGGTCATTATATACATTATATACAAAGGGGTCAATTAAACAAGAAGACATAACAATTATAAATACATATGCATCTAATAGTATAAACCCAAAATATATGAAGAAATTATTGACAGTTTTGAAGGGAGAAATAGATAGTACTATATTATTAGTAGGAGTATTTAATTTACCACTTTCAATAATGGATAGCACATTTAATCAGAAGATCAATAAAGAAAAAGAGTAGAAAAATCCTCAGAAACAAACTACTTACACTGACTCAAGAAGAAATAAAAGATCTCAACAGACCCATAAGTAGTAAATAGATTGAATAAGTCACCAAAACCTCCCAACAACAACAAAAAGCACCCGATGGCTTCACGGGGGAATTTTACCAAACATTCCAAGAAAAATTAACACCAGTCCTGCTCATATTCTTCCAAAAATTTGAAGAGAAGGGAACACTATTTTCATTCACAAGGGCAATATCACCCTCATACCAAAGCCCAATAAAGATAACACAAGAAAAGAAAATTGCAGACTAATATCCCCTGCGAACATAGATGGAAAAATATTCAACAACATACTAGCTAAATGAAGGCAACAGCACATCAAGAGAATTAAACACTATGATCAATGGGGTTTATTTCAGGTATGCAATAATGTTCCAGCATAAAAAATAAAATAATATACTACATCACATTAGTAAAATGAAGTAAGAAAAAAAAAGATCTTTTTTAAATTAAATTTCTTTCAAATCCAGCAGCCTTCTTGATAAAAACATTTAGAAATCTAGGAACAGAAGGAATTTTCTCGACCTGATAAAGGGCATGTATGAAAAATCTACAGGTAACATCCTACTTAATGGTGAAAGGATAAAAGTTTTCCCTCTAAGATCGGGAAAAAGACAAGAATGTCCACTGTCACCACTGTTATTCAACACTGTACTAGAAGTTCTAGCCAGAGCAGTTAGGGAAGAAAAAGAAATAAAAGGTATCCAAATTGGAAAGGAAGAAACAAAGCTTTCCCTATTTGTAGATGACATGATCCTATACACAGAAAATCTGGAAAAATCTACAACAAAGCTCCAAGAGCTAATAAACTAATTCAGCAAAGTGGTGGGGTCCAAATCAACACCTACTTTTGTTTTTATGAAAAAGTAATGAACAACAATTGGAAGAAGAAATCAAGAAAAATACTCCATTTACAATAGAAATTAAAAGAATAAAATATCTAGGAATAAATCTATACAAAGATGTAAAGGAATTGTATATAGAAAACCACAAAGCATTGCTAAAAGAAATAAAAAAAAGACCTAAATAAATAGAAGGACATTCTGTGTTAATGGATTAGAATACTAAATATTGTTAAGATATCAATTCTACCCAAAGAGATGCACATATTCAATGCAATCCCAATACAAATTCCAACACTCTTCTTTGCAGAACTGGAAAAGCCAATAATAAAAAGCATATGGAAGGGGAATGGGCCCCAAATAGCCAAAGGCATCTTGAAAAAGAAAAAAGTTGGAAGACTCACATTTCCCCTTCTCAAAACTTATGAAGCCACAATAATCAAAATAGCATGGTACTAGTACAAGGACAGACATATAGACCAATGGAATTGAAGTGAAAGTACAGATATTAACCCTTACATTTATGGCCAACTGATTTTTGACTAGGCTGCCAAACCTACCAAATTGGGAAAGAAATGTGTCTTCAACAAATGATGATAGACAAACTAGATCTCCAGATGCAAAAGAATAAAGGTGGACCACTATCTCACACCATATACAAAATTCAACTTAAAATGGATCAGAGACTCAAATATAAGAGATAGAGTAACTATAAATTTCCTAGAAGAAAATATAGGGAAGCATCTTCAATACCATGTGTTAGGCAATGGTTTCTTAGACTGGACCCCAAAAGTACAAGCAACAAAATAAAAAATAGATAAATGGGACCTCATGAAAATTAAAACTTTTGTGCATCAAAGGACTTTATCAAGAAAGTAAAACAGCAACCTACACAATGGGAGAAAATATTCAGAAACCACATATCTGATAAGGGTTTAATATTTAGAATATAGAAAGAAATCCTACAACTTAAGCAAAATCAGACAAACAACCCAATTGAAAAATTGGCAAATGACTTGAATAGAGATTTCTGTGAAGAAGATAGATCAATGGCCAAAAGGCACATGAAAATATGCTTAACATTGTAAGCCCTTTGGGAAATGCAAATCTCAACTGCAATGACATACTATTTCACATCCAATAGAATGTTTACTATTTAAAAACAAAAACAAAAAATTACAAATGTTAGAAAAGTTGTAGAGAAATGAGAAAATTTATTCATTGTTGGTGGGAATGTAACATGGTGCAGCTGCCATGATATTTTCACAATTCCTCAGAAAGTTAAGTATATAATTACCATGTGACCCAGCAATCCCACATCTAGGTATTTCCCTAAAGAATTGAAAGCAGGGACTTGAACAGGTATTTGCACACCAATATTCATAACAGCATTATTTATAGTTGCTAAAAGATAGAATCAATCTGTTCGTCAATCAAATGATGAATGGATTAGAAAATGTTGTATATATACACAATGGAATATCATTCAGTTGTAAAAATTGAATGAAGTTCTGATACATGGAACAATATGGATAAACTTTGAAAACATCCTGCTGAGTGAAATATGCCAGACACAAAAGGACAAATACTGTATTGATCTTACTGATATGAAATAACTAGAGTAAGCAAACATTTAGAGACAGAGTATAGAATATAGGTTAGCAGGGGATGAGTGGGCAGAGAATAGGAGTTAACGTATAAATTGTACAGTGTTTCTATTTGGGAATATGGAAAAATTTTGGTAATCGATGGTGGTGATGGTAGCACAACACTGAATGTTAAGTAACAGCATTGAATTATATATTTGATCGTGGTTAAAAGGGGAAAGTTAGTCTGTAAATACATTATTAAAATAAATTAAGGAAAAAAAAAAAAAAACCCATGGGATAATACAGCAGAAACGGTGAATGCTAAGTTAAACCATGGACTGTAGTTAATAGTATAATGACAAAAATATGTTATCATCAAGTGCAACAAATGTATTACACTAATGCAAAGTATCAATAATAGGACGGTATATGGGAACCAGCTACTCTATGAATGATTTTTCTTTCAATCCCCAACTTCTTTAATAAATTCTTTTTAAAAAATCATTAGGCTTTGAGAAAAAAATTCAGGAGTGTATATTCAGAGCACTGAGTAAACAAATGTTCCTTAGATGGCATCAGATATCAATTCACTGGTACTTTTTTAAAAATTCCACTGTAAAAACTGTGTGTTTTTTTTTAAGTTATCACCTCCTGTATGCCTTTATCTTTTCAGTGAAGTCTCAGAATAGAATAAATTCACTAATGATTTGCCAATTACTTGATTATGGTCAGAAAACAATAACTATAAAAGAAAAAAATGATAGATATTATCAAAATCAATTCCTGCTCATATAAAGAGATGATTAGGGGAAAAAATAGCCAAGCTATAGACTGGGAGATAATATTTTTATAAATATCCAACAATTGATATCCAGGAAACATAAGAATTTGTTTATATCAATAATCAATATATCAAGCAACCCAGTTAGGAATGTACAAAGGATTTGAACAGACATATCACAAAGAAATATATGTGAATTGCAGGAAATCACATAAAAGGTGTTCAACCTTATCAGTCATCAGAGAAATGCAAATTCAAACCAAAAGGAGATATTACTTTACATCCAAATGAGTACATGCAATTAAAGAGCATATCCACAACAGATGTTAAGAAGGATATGGAGAGATTGGAATTGTCAGATTGTCAGGGAATTATGTAGGAATTACATCTTATTTAACTAAATTGTGCACCTGCCCTACAAATATGTAATCCCATTCCTAGTTAGATACCCAAGATAAATATATATATATGCCCCTAAGAGATTTTATAACAATTTTCCTAACATCTTTCTTCTTTAATGCCAGAAATTAAAACATCCAAGGTGTCCATCAGTAGAAATTGTATAAAGACTTGCATAATCACTTCACAGAATGCTGCTCAGTAATAAGAAATGGGTTGCTTATATATGTAATAACATGGGTAAATCTCAAAAACAATATGCTGAGTGAAAGAAGCTTTACAAAAGTATTCAAATTACAAAATTCTATTTTTATGAATTCTAGAACAGACAAAATTAATGATAGCAGAACAAAAAATCAGAACAATGATTGCCTCAAGGGAGTAATTGACTGGGAAGAAGTAGGAAGGGACATTCTGTGCTGATGGTAATACTCGGTATTCTGAAAAGAATTTTGGTTACATATGTAAATCCATTGTAAAAATTTAGGGAAAAGTATGCTTAAGATCTTTCCATTTCATTTTACATAAATTTTATCTCAAAAGCAATAAAGAGCTATAAATAAATATTAATTCATTTTAATGATATGCAAACCAGTGTATTAGGAATATATGTACTAATGTCTGCATATTACAGTGAAGGGCAGCGAAAATATACTGGATTGACTGGATAAATAGAGGGCTATGTAGTAAGTCATGTATAGTAAAATATTAACCATACAGTAACAATTATATTTGTTAATGGTAGGCATATGGGATTTCACTGTAAAAGTCTTTAGTTTTTTTGTACATTTAAAATTATTCATAATAAAATGCTGGGAAAAATGTACATATCTAACACTAAGGACCCTAGCAGAAACAAAACCTCACCTTCCAATATACATGTCCTTTGCCAAGGATTTCGATGGACTGGTCTATTTACTGACTCCACTTCTCACTTCTTATTCATTCTTCAATGCATAGCATTTTGACTTCTTTCACACATTATTCAATTGAAACTGTTTTCCCTAAAATCCTCCTTGCTAAATGAGGATTTAACTACACCAAACCTACTTCCTCCAGGCTCCTATGACAAAACAGTCACTGGATAGTCCCCTAACTTCTCTCATATCCACTCCTCAGGTCTGCTTTGACCCTCTTTGTCTATGATGATCCCAAATAAACTAATGATCCTCAGCACTCTTCTCTTATTTCCCTAAATGCCCTTGGGTGTCTCATTAGTGACAGTACACATCCCAAGCTGAATTTTCAATCCTCACAGCTCTTCTGAGAGCCAAATTGGATTATCTCTTCGGCTACTGGGTAAATCATATTGAACTTTTCATTAGCATCTACATCCAAATCTGGGCAGAACAATTCTCCTTGCTTAAACTTGTTCCTCTGTATTTCCTGTATCAGAGAACGAGTCTAATCTTCACTAAATTGGCTAATTCTGAACTGATTATTACCCTTACCACTTCTTCCACATTCCCAATCCCTGAATATTACTATTTCTATCTCTTTGATATCTCATTGTTCTATTTCTCTCTTCTAATACTGCCTTTATATTAGTCAAGCATCATTTTTTTCTATTGTCTAGATAGTTGAAATGTCTCCTAAATTGTATCACTATTTCAGATATTGTCTTCAGTCCAATCTCAACATTTGTGTTCATACTAAAGTCAGTGAAATCATTCTAAAATGAAAATCTGATTATATTAAAGTCTTCTTGGAAACTGAGTAGTGCTTTTCCATTGCCCTCAGGATCAAGTCTTGCTTCTCAGCTTGCCATTTAAAGTATATGATTATCTTCCCTCCATTTACATCTCTACTGTCATCTCTCCATAGTTACCTCTTGAGATAAACCCTTCCTAAAGATGTCTATACCTAATCCTTAGAACCTGTGAAGATGTGACATGGAAAAAAGGACTTTGCAAGTATGATAAAGACTATGGACCTTGAGACGAAGAGATTATTAGGTATTATCCATATGGTTCCAGTCTAATCATGTGAGAACTGGTAAATGGAGAACCTTTCCTGGCTAAAGTATGAGAGATGAGGCAGAAGAGAAAGCAGCAAGATGAGGCATGGGAAGGACCTGACCCACTTTGCCAACTTTGAAGGAGAAGGGGACCATGAGCCATGGGATGCAAGTAACCTCAGGATGGAGAGAACAACTTTCAGCTGACAGCTAGCAAGGAAATGGAGTTTCAGCCTCAGGGAACTAAATTCTGCTAACAACCTGCATGAGCCTGGTATCTGAATATCCAAAAGAGCTTCCAGTAAGGAAGCCCTGCTGACATCTTGATTTTAACCTTGTGAAACCTGTGTCAAACTTTGACCTACAGAACTGTGAAAAAATAAATTTCTGTTGTTTTAAATCATTGCATCTGTAGTAATTCATTATTGTGGCAATAGTACTAATACACCCGTCTTGAACTATAAACTCCACCATTACAAGAACAAGCTCTACTTTCTTTTGTCTCCAGTGGTTTTGGTATGTTCTTCAGAATATACATCCCTCCTTTATTTTTATCCCCAAAATATTTTCTGCTGATATTTAAAATCTTATTTTAATCTTCTACCTGCAACAGGGTTAGTCCATCTGATATGAACTCTTGTAATACCTGGACTTTTCTCATGAGAATACTGTCAAACAGTATTGAATTTGTCTGTTTTCTTGCTGGTCTGTTTCTCTTGCCTGAGGCTACTTGCAGCAGGGATTGATTGTGTATCATTTATTATTTTACCTCCTCTATTAATCATAATTCCTGGCATATGGTTGGCTCTCTCAGTAAATACTTTTAGACTGAATGAATATAAGTTATTACAAAGTAAATAAATTAACTCTATTTGTTTAGACATTTAGTATTTGATAAATTTTATAAATGCCTTCAGATTACTAAAGTCAACCACTCTATCTGGTCAGATGGAAGAAAAGGGAGAGCTATTTATATATAATGGTATGCTTCCATTTATCAGTCTGTTCGATTATCCCACCAAAGATTAGTCCTATTCCTTCAATATCAAAAATGTTGTCGCTTAGAGCTAACATGCTTTTCATCTTTGGATTTCCTTGAATATTTGGTTTAGCTATTTTACCATCCCTAATATTATGATTACATGTCTCTGTCAAATTAGTGACTATTTTGCCTTTCACAGACTTAGCTGTGCAAATTTGTTAATATGAAGGATGTTCTGGCATTTTATGATTTAGCAACCTAGTCTCACAACCACAACTGCCTGTTAAAAATTGAAAGCAAAGCCATATTTTAGGGAAGTGACATTTTGAAATTCAGTAGCTTTTGAATTACCTTAAGCTGTATATTTGGGGGCACTAATATTTCCTTTGTTAACTATAATAGACTCTAATATCAGGAAGCCCTCTAATAAATTCAAAGAAACAACCTGAAGATGGCAAGTATTTGGGGGTATTATTATTATTGTTATTATTGTTGTTACTATGTAGTTTAATTTGAACGTATAATTTAATTTCCATTACCCAGGAAGAAGAGGTAGAGTGAGGAACAGAAAACTAACAGTTCACAAGTCCCAGAGCAAGATCTATGCAGCATCCATATGATTCCACAATCATCATAAAATAATATTGGTTCAATTAGAAATGTTTTTCAATTACTTAGAGTCTGGTCTCTAGTGATTATATAGTATATACTTGCCAGGTGTGTCATAGCCCATTGGTAAGGTCTTCAGAGGGTTCTGTGAATTTTGTCCCTATTTAGAGGCAAAATTTTACATGTATGTGTAAGTTTTAGAAGAGAACTCACAGCTTTTATTAAATTATCAGTGGAGACAGTGATTGAAAAAGGCTAAGAAAACCACTTTCAAACCTATGCAATGGTTTATTACTCTAGTATAAAGTACTGCTAAAATATAAATTTTATAATGACCTTTACCACATTAAAGAACTCAGTTATTCCTTAGGAATGATAAAACAAACACCACTGAGTAAAATTTCTAAGGTTTTCTCTCTCTCTTGATTTGCTCTACTCTTTCCATTGGGATTATTAATAACTTGATTATATCCTAAACTATAAAATATTTTTTCTTGCCTTTTTCCAAGTAACACACCTTTTCAATGACTCAAAGCTATAAACAGTTTTCAGAAAATGATTATTTTGTTACTGGGGTAAAATTTTCAGTGACGCTTTGACCTCTAATTTAGAGACTCTACTCTGAGGCATCGTAAATCATCATCACTATAACCTCTAATGACCTAAGCCTCATTTACTGCAGTCATAGGCCATATAAGATAAAGTTTCCTCTTCGACAACCAAGTCATTAACTCTTTGAACATGCACTATTTCAATGTGCAGTAAAATAAAATTGAAACATATGTAAAGGTAAGGGGATTATAAAATTAGGTTTCAGAATTTAGCAACTTAGTACTGAAAAAAAAAACTGAAGAGAAGCTCTAAATCATAAATATTGATCACAGGATATAACTCAGCAGGAATTTTTTTTTCATTTTTGTTTTTTATTAGAGAAGTTGTGGGTTTACATATAATTCATGCATATACTATAGGATTGCCATGTGCCACCCTATTATTAGCACCTTACATTGGTGTGGACCATTTTTTACAATTCAGCAGGAATTTAAAAAAATAGCTTTGTAGTAGAAGAAAAATGGACTAAATTTTAAGGACCCTTGTACAGTAAAAGAAGGAGCCTAAATATAAATCTGCGTAGGTCATAGTGTTTATTTGTTATGAAGCCAAACCAAGGAAATGCATAAACTTGTAATCAGAAAATTTTGATTACAGATCTAACCCCTATACTTTTCATGTATGTGAACTCTGGCAGATAAATTAACATACATAAGCCTTAGTTTAATCATTTGTTAGTTAGAAAGAGCACCTCTACTTAATAGCTATTTTGGGTAGATTTAAATTAGATAATTTATATCATAATACATTGTAAAGTTGTAAACATGTAAGATCAGTCACTATTGTCTCTGTCTCTGTTAGCATAGACTCTCTTTTTTAATGCTTATGTTATTTTTTAAGCTTTTGTATTATATTTTATCTGTTTGTCTTCTCAATTACTCTATAAACTCTTTGAGTGTTAGTTTGTTGTATTTATTGCATCCAACACAAAGCTTAAAATATGGAAGGGGCTGAAATGATTTATATGCTTGAATGGCCATATAAATACACCTTCTGAAGTATTATTCATCTTAATGATTTATTATTAGCAACAGTAGTATTGCCCTGGTTAGCTATGAGCAATAGTGTTTTGCAATTAACTTTATTTGGAGGAAAGATGCCTTTTAAAGCATGGATGAACATAGATATAAAATTTAAGAAAATTTGTCCTTCTTCTTTCTGATTAAATATTCCACTATAGAAACTATAATTCTAAACTAAGAATAAAGAAACTTCTTTTTAGAAAGAGGAGGGAAAATCTAAAATTCTGTAAATACTCTTTTCTTACTATTTCATCAATATCAATAAAATATACTCATCAGAGCCACTATTTATTGATTGCATAATACATCCCAAGAACTGCACTGATGACTTTCATGCATTATATCACTTGAGTCCTCATAACAACCCAAGGATAATGATAATTCTCCTCTTCAAAGATGAGGAAACAGACAGCTTGGTGAGGTTGATTGATTTGTTTATATTAATACAAAATGAGTGATAAGGCAAGGAATTATGCCTGAACATGATTAGCACCCAAGGTCTCAATTTAATGAGTAATTCAGAATTATCTTTCCCAAGACTTCTTCAGTATATTAAGTCAGAATTTCTAGGAATAGCAAGAGTAGCTACTAGGTTGGCCTTCCAGCCATAATCCATATTTCAAAATGAACTCAACAAGCTAGTTGAATATGTACATACACAGCTAAGTATGAGAACGACTAGGGTATAGCTCCTATAAATTGTAAAAGAACATGTGTATGGAATGATGAAGATTTTGCACTAGCAAAGATATGTATGCCGATGGCGTTCCTGCCATGAGAAGTCACTCTCAGTACAGCCATCCACACTCCATTAGCCACTAAGATCAGCTTGAAGACAAAACAAAATACATTGCAAAATGTCAGTCAAGGAAACTATGTTTACAGAAAAGTTTGCCCAGATAGAAACTATGACACTGCTAAAAATTGAGCCATAGAGTGAAAGTTATGGATAATGATTGATTGATTTTAAAGAAGAAATATAGTAAATTACTTAAGTAACCATAAATTTAAAATGTGTCTATTTCTACTTGCTTTTTCTTGGCTCCAAGGATGAATTTTAGGAAAATGGTGGCAGCTTGAAGATACATATGATTCATACTTCTCTGCTGCTGAAAGAAATCACTTAGAAAAGGTAGGGTTTGAAAACTAATATGTCAAGATTGGACATGTGATTAAAGCAAGCCAGAAATTCTGAGGAACTTAGCAGTTTAATTGCAGATGGAATCAAACTGAAATGGAGAACACAATCCTAGCATTCAGGATATGTCTCACAAGAAAGACCTGGCTTAACAAAAAGAAAGTCAAAACCCTTAAGAAAATCTTAAGGAAGGAAAAGGAATGAAGGCTAATGAGATCTTGAATCCTACAAAGAAATCTCCTTTCAAATCCTTTTATTTGCTGTGAGGCAGCAGAATTTGGGAATAAATGTTGCATCAAGGAGTAGGGCACTGGTGGCTACAATAAACCAAAAGATTATGGCAGACACAGGATAAGTAAACAGAAGAAATAAGGTATACGAAATGAAAGCAAGGATTCCTTCTCAGTGTAATATGTCGGGTTGTGCTCTGCATCTTCCCCCCAAATGTTGTTTTTTCAGTATTCAGCTCTAGGATTACTTTTCTTTTTCCTTTACACAATTTTCAGGACTTGCTAATATCAGCCCACCTGTCTTTAATTAATGTTTACATGCTGACAATTTCCACACTATAATATTTACACTTTTAGAGGAAAACATTTCTTACTCCAAAATTCTAAGTTAAATGTACCTGTCTTATACGTCTTTGTTGATATATATATATATGGGATATAGAGTGCTTAGCTAAAAAAATTTTAAATAAAGATCTAGAAACTGTTGTAAGTGCAGTTACAAGAGAGTCATACAATTGTCAGTGCTTCTTAGAAGATGTATTATAACAAGCAGTTTTAAGAGAATATACTAGGTATAAGTTTCCAGGTTATTCTAAGCAAAACTGCATGGAAAGAGGAAAAATAGGAAGAAGAGGCAAATAACATATGCCTAAGTGATACTAAGTAGAATGGTTTTAATTTTAATTTTTTATTTTTATTAATGTTTAAATTTATTAAGTGTATGACTGATACATGAACATACATAAACAATAAGTGTATAGCAATAGTTGTGAACTTACAAAACATACATAACATCATACAGGGCTCTCATACCTCATCCTACCACCAATACCTTGCATTGTTGTGAAACATTTTTAACTAATGTTTAAACAGCATCCTCAAAATAACTAAAGTATTTTCCCCAACCCACCCTATTATTATTTTTTTATATCATTTATACATGAACATACATAAACAATAAGTGTATAGTAAAAGTTGTGAACTTACAAAGCAAACATTCATAACATCATACAGGGGTCCCATACATCAACTCTCCACCAACATGTTGCATTGTCATGAGACATTTGTTACAAATTATGAAAGAATATTGTCAAAGTCTTACTACTAATTATAGTTCTTATCTTACATTTGGTGTATTTTTCCCCCAACCCACCTCATTTTTTAAATATATTTTTATGACAGAGTAGTAAACTTACAAAACAATCGTGCACATGTGCAGAATTCCAAAACAACACCCCTCTGTCAACACACCACACCCTCATGGAATATTTGTAACAGATTATGAGATAATATCATCCAATTATTACCAGGTCCACAGCATGTATTTGGCACACATTTTCCATACTCCCCGATTATCAACACAGTACATCTTTGGTATGGATGCAAGAATATTACATTAGTACTGTTAACCACAGTCCATAGGTCACTCCAATTGTACTTTTCCCATGCTTCTCCACATTCCCACCACCCTCATAAAGGACACTCTTGCGTCTGTACCATCAACTACTATTCTCATCCACCTGTGGGTTTACTGTGCTATTCAGTCCCTAGATTATTCTCTAGCTTTCTGTCAATTGCCATTTACATCCCTAGACTACCATTTTCCGCAACATCTCCATTTGTAAACCAGCTGTTACTCACTATAATGTGTTACCATCAACTTTCTACATTTCCACAGTTTTACAGTAAAGCTAATTAAAACTTCTACATACATTAAATATCAGTAGTCCTTCTCAGTCCTCCTCTTATCTTCTGTGAGAATCCACCACCTACCACCATGTCTTGAAGATATTTTCCCACATTTTCTTCTAGAAGTTCTATGGTTCTTGCTTTTATATTTAGGTTTTTTATTCATTTTGAGTTAATTTTTGTGTAGAGTGTGAGACAGGTGTCCTCTTTCCTTCTTTTGCTATGGATATCCAATTTTCTCAGCACCATTTGTTGAATGGACTATTCTGCCCGAGTTGGGTGGGTTACAGGAGAGTCAAAAATCACTTGACCATAGATGTGAGGGTCTGTTTTTGAACCATCAATTTGGTTCCATTGGTCTATGTGTCTGTCTTTATGCCAGTAGCATACTGTTTTTATCACTGTAGCTAGGTAATATGATTTAGTCTGGAAATGAGAGTCTTCCAACTTTGTTTTTCCTTTTTAAGATGTTTCTGGCTATTCAGGACCCCTTACCCTTCCAAATAAATTTGATAATCATGTTTTCCATTTATTTAAAAAATGCTTGTGGAATTTTTATCGGGATTGCATTGAATCTGAATATCAATTTGAGTAGAATTGACACCTTAATGATATTTAGTCTTTCAATCCATGAGCATAGAATGTTCTTCCAATTATTTAGATCTTTTTAAAATTTCTTTTAACATTGAGTTGTAGTTTTCTGAATACAAGTGCTTTAAATCATCGGTTAAGTTTATTCCTGAATATTTTGGTTTTATCTGTCATATTTTATTTTCACCACTCTTTTAACACTTTTAATTACTTTTATTGATATAATCTTCATTTCTAGACTCTCTTCGAGGCCTCTCCTCTCTTTTCTTTTCAGGCTGTAGCACACCCTTTAGTATTTCCTGCAAAGCAGGTCTCTTGGTTACAAACTCTCTGTTTCTGTTTATCTGTGAATATTCTAAACTCACCCTCATTTTTGAAAGACAGTCTTGCCGGATGTAAAATTCTTGGCTGGAAGTTTTTCTCTTGCAGTATCTTAAATATGTCATACCACTATCTTCTTGTCTCCATGGTTCCTGATGAGAAATCAGCACTTAATCTTATTGGGTATCTCTCATACATTATGCATTGCTTTTCTCTTGCTGTTCTCAGAATTCTCTCTTTGTCTTTGGCATTTGACATTCTGATTAGTATGTTTCTTGGAGTTGGTCTATTTGGATTTTTTTGGGGTGGGAGTACATTGTGCTTCTTGGACATGGATATCTATGTCCTTCAATAGGGTTGGGAAATTTTCTAACATTGTTTCTTCAAATATTCCTTCTGCCCCTTTTCCCTTCTCTTGTACTTCTGGGAAAATCACAACACATATGTTTGCATGTCTCTTGCTGTTGTTTAGTGCCCTTAGACCTTGTTTAAGTTTTTCTAATCTTTTCTTCATCTGTTCTTTTGTATGTTCACTTTCAAAGGCCATGTCTTCAAGCTCACCAATCCTTTCTTCTGCCTCCTCAAATCTGCTATTATATGATTCCAGTGTATTTTTACTTCATTTTCATTTATTGCACCTTTCATTCCCATAAGATCTGCTATTTTTCTATGTATACTTTAAAATTCTTCTTTGTGCTCATTCAGTATCTTCTTAATATTCTTAATTTTTTAATCCATATCAGTGAATTTATTAAGGAGATTTGTTTGAACATCTATGATTATCTGTCTCAATTCCTTTATGTCATATGGAGGCTTATCTTGTTCCTTTAACTGGGCCGCATCTTCCTGTTTATTGGTGTAGATTATAATTTTTTGTTGGTGTCTTGGCATCTGGCTTACTAGAGTATTTATTCTGGGTGCAGTTTTTCTCTTTAGTTTAGGGCTTTCTGCCCTTCTCCCTTGCTGGTTGTATAGTAGGAGCCAAGGATATAGTTGGTGCTATAAGCTGTGGAGGCTCAAGCTACCCTCATTGCCCCAAGAACCAATGAACCTTCTCCTGGCTTTCCCCTTTGTCAGGTGTAGGGACAGAGCCATAGCTGTGTGGAATAATCCAACTCATGCAGGCCTAGACTGTAGTTGCTCAGAGAGACTGATGAAGCTTCACGCTCCTTTCTCCCCTGCCTGGGGCAGGAATGGAGCTGCAGGTGTGGGTAGCAATCTATGCAGTGCAGGTCCAAGATGACCACAGATGCCCTGGTAGACTTCTGATTATTCAGTCTGTGCCAGCTAAATGTACTGCAGTTACCTGGATAGGCTGCTGCACGGCCCATCAGCTTCCTCCCTGCTAGAGGTGGAGCTGAAGCCTAAGTTAGGGCTACAGGCCAATCTGGGTGAAAGTAACTGGTCTCTACCATCACTGTGATTTTCAGTCTACCCGGCTTCCCCTCATGCTGGGGGTGGAGTCAAAGTGGCAGCTACTGGCCTCCTTCTGACTTGGGAAGACTCAAACTTTAGCTGTTCTTAGGGTTATATATACTTTAGCAGCCGAATTTACTAATCAGTACCTGAAATCAGTGGCCAACCGTCTCTTCCTACCCTGTTTTTGGGAAATGGAGCTTCCAATTCCTGCCACAGAATACCTCCTAGGGTGGTTTGTGCTGCCAAAGTAGGATGATCACCAGCCTCCACTGCGTGGCCTGTAATTTCTCAGAAAGGCTGGCGCAGCTCCCCCCAGCTTCCTCCCTGCCAGAGGCGGGCCTGGGGCTTAGGCTAGAGCAGCAATCTGATCTAGATGGAAAAAAGCCGGTCCCTAATAGCACAGTGATTTTCAGTCAGCCCCGCTTCCCCTCATTTCAGGTGCGGAGTTAAGATGGCGGCTACCGGCCTCTTTCTGACTTGGACAGATTCAAACTTTAGCAGTTCTTGGGATTATGATTTAGCCCGCTGAATTTACTAATCAGTAGATGAATTTGGTGCCCAATTGTCTCTTCCTCCCCCGTTTTAGGAAGTGGAGCTTTCACTTCCAGCTGTGGAACAGCTCTGAGCCGGCTTGTGCCTCCAGTGGAGGATAGGTGCTGGCTCCCTGGCATGGAGAGCTCTACTTACAAATCTTCTCTGCAGATGGGCAGTCTCCTCCTTCCATTCTTTCAAGGATGTTGCAGAATGCAACTCTGGTCTCCTGGAGCCCAAAAACAAGTGCTCTAGATTGCTCTGAGTGATCACCAACAGCCCTGTAGCAGGAGCTGATTCTTGGAGCTCTTTACTCTGCCACCATCTTGCTGGTTGTCCTTGAATGGTTTTATTTTTAGAGAAGATTATTAAAAAACATATAAGGTCTACTTTATTGAAAACAGATTAGATCTCTAAAAGCAAAATTTTAAATAAGGCATGTAACTAGTGTCACTAAAATAGAGACTCAACATAACTGATATAGCAAAATATAGAGTTGAAAAGCAAAGAAACCTAAAAAAGAGAAAGCATAAAGACAATACAGAATTTTAAATTATATTTATGTTAATGGTATGAATCTTTATTAAAGACAAATATATAAGATAGGTCAAGAAAACAAAATCCAAAATATAAAACTAACCCCAAAGGAATTCAGAAATGTTAACAAGTGCAATTAGAAAAGAAGTAAGAGGTAACATATTATACAAAGATCAAGATAAGCCAAAACATGTATTAAATGAGACAAGGGATCATTTTATTTAATGCTTTACTCCACAATGGACATATAATATATATGACCAATTGTATGCTAATATATAAAGCAAGAATGATAAATATATGAGATAAAATTTTCAAAAAGCAATATTAGTGAAGTGCTATAGAAATGCACTTTCCAATACGGTAGCCACTACCATTGTATGGTTATTTAATTTGAAATTGAAGTTTATATATTAAATAAAATTTAAAATTTAGTACTCTAATGCCCTAAGCACATTTCAAGTAAGCAATAACTACATGTGACTAGTGGCTACAGTATTGGATAGTGCAGAAAAATATGTCTGACATTGCAGAAGTTTCTGTTGGATTGCACTTCGATAAATACTTTTCTCACTCGCTGATGTTTCATGCAGGAAAAATACAGATAGGACATAAAAGAAGTTCTTCAGAAAGTATCTACAACTGCAAGCAAAACAGTTCCTTCTATCTGTCCCACAAGTTCTAAGCCCCCTCTCAGTCTGAGGCAGAGTGGGCATCACCATCCCCAAATCCTTAAGATTGAGAAATAAACAAACATAAAAGGGGAATGCAACCATGGACAAAGTAAACTTATTAATATTGTAGTAATGGAAGAACATGTAACAATGATATAAATATAGTGGTTAGCAGAGGTTCTGAGGTGAGGGGAAGGAATAATAGCTGGAACACAGGGCATTTTTAGGGCATTAGAATCAAGTGTAAACCACAAGGAAAACTGTAAACCTCAGTTAGTAGCAATACTTCAATATTTATTCATCAATTATAACGAATGTACCTCACAATTGTAAGATGTTATTAATAAGGAAAGATGTGGGAAGGGGAAGGGTTAGGTATATGGGAATCCTTTATGCTTTTGATGTAACATTTCTGTAATTGAAAAGCTCTTTAAAAAATAAAATTTATTATATTAAAAAATAAAAAAGGAAGTTCATCAATTTTTATGTCATCAAGTATATTTGAAGTAACAATTCTACTAGGCACTAATGCTGCAACTGTAAAATGGTAAATGTGATCCTTGTCCTTGTGAAATATATAATCTAGTGGCAAATTCAAAATGTTGGTATAAAAATATATACTAATACAATTAATAAAGTGCTTTCTCAGTGCCATGGAAAATTTACTGACACAAAAATGTCGTATGTCTTTCCATAAATTATAAATAAAATCTAAACTGTAAAAAGGCTATAAAAGACATTTTTAATGCAATAAAATCAGGAAATAACTGACAATTTAAAAATTTAAACTCTAACAATAATGAAACAAATAATTACATGACATAAAATTTAGAAAATAATGATCATATCAAAGTTCAGAGACTATGGGCAAAGTAGTAAAAATAGCCAAATTTATAACACTATTTGCATTTGTTTGTTTTTGCTTTTAATTTATTTGTATTGGTAATATGTTGATAATAAATTCACATCTTTCTATATATCAAAATAAAATAAAAATATTTTCATTAAGAAGCTCCATTTATCTTGCAGTCCCATACTCTCTTAAATAACCACTGTTGTTAGTTCCTTGTGTTTACTTGTGCGAAAACAAGCAAATAACAATATATATCTATATTTCTATCTTTCATTTAGAAAAGGTAGCATAACACATATACTTGCTAAGGATTGAATCATGTCCCCCGCAAAAAAATATGTTCAAGTCTTAATCTGTGAACCTATGGGTATGGACCCATTTGTGATAGGACCTTTGAAGATGCTATTAAGTTCATGTGTGGACTCATTTGTGAATAAGATCCTATTTGGATGAGGCCAAATTGAATCTGGGTGAGCCTTAATCCATATGACTGAGTCCTTATAAACAAAGGAAATTCTGACACAATCATCATCATCTAGAAATCAGAAGAGACCAGAAGTTGGTAGAAGCCAGATTCAATGAAATCAGAGGAACAGAAACAAAGGGAGTTCACCATGTGACAGGGGATTGCTGGAATGCTAGTGTCCTGAAGAAAGCAAGCCCTGCCAATACATAAATGCTGAACTTCTAGCCTCCAAAACCATGACACAATAAAATTCTGTTGTTTAAGCCAACCCATTGTGTGGTGTTTGTCAGAGCAGTCCTGGCAATATAGGACAAAACTGCTCTCTACTACGATTTTTCTTAACAGTGTATTCTGGATATCTTTCTGTATCACTCTGTAGAGCGACTCCTCCTTGTACTATGTGCTATTTCAGTTGGTGAACATAAGATAATACATTTAACCAGTTTTCTATTGATGGGCACTTGGAGTTTTTTTTTTTATTATTATTATTATTTTGCTATAATAACCAATGCAATAGTAAATAGTCTTGTACATTTGCAATTTCTTAAGCTATGTCTTTCGAAGAGTTGCAACACTGGGATTATGAGGCAAAAGAGTAAATACATTTGTAATTTGTAAGAAGGAAAACAAATAAACATCATTTAATTAAATTGCTTTAAAATCTAAATAAAGCAAAGAAAAAAAAGTAGGTGTTAAATGAAAGAATGATACAATTGATAAATGAGGGTGTGATCTCATTCATTAAATAGAAGAACTCTGGTTCAATAAAGCATCAATAAAACTAGTAATAAAAATTATTAATAATTAAGCCTACACTCGCATATTTAATAATAATATTATACTTAAAATTCTTTATAATTGGATTTGAATAATTTCATTAAATAATGATACTTTAAAAGACACAAATAATCAAACTGACTCAAGTAGAAATAGAAATCTGAACAAACCAATAAAGTCTGAAGAATTTCTTTCAAATGTAAATTCAAAATATTTAAAAGAAAACGTTACAATATTATTCTTTTATTTTAAATTTAGATATCCATTGGTCTACTACTAGAAAAATTTCTTGAAGATATACTTGCACAGTGTTCAAATATATATTTTTAAATGTATTCATTGCAACGTTTTAAATAAATAAAAAAATCTGGGAATACAATTTTTTGAATACTTGTTTCAATTGAATCATTACCAATATTCAAATAGTAGTTCATGGGGGCATCGAATTTTTGTTTTGGTTTGTTTTGGTTTTTTATTTTGTATTTTGTGTTCTCAGCTGTGTCACTAACACCTAGACCCATGCTTGTATGTTGTTGACCCTCAATAAATATTAAGTGAATGAGGAGGATGGAATATTATGCAATCATTAGAAATAACATAGAAGCTGAAAAATCGAACTTGAGAAAAATGTCAGCATACCTTAGGTACAAAATCATGTTTCACTCATTCTTTCACACATGTATTAGTTTAAAGGTCCTTCTAAGTATACCAAAGGCAAAAGCCAAAAATATAAGGATTTTTTCTTCTGAGTACATCAATTTTTAAGACTTCTTACAGCTCAAACATTGCCATAAAATGCTATAATAAATAATAAACTGGGAAAGATATTTGCACAATATTATGGGTAAAAATTGATATTAACATGTATAAAAATAACTTGAAAAATAACTTGTGGGAGCCCATATGCAAACGTTTGTATGTTATAGATACGCGATTTGAAAGGAAGAAATGGATAATGGAAAATAAACTTGTTTTAAAGCCTTCCCATTTATTAATAATCAGATAAATGCTTCTCAACACAGTTTTAGGACTGTTGATTTTAGAGTCACATAGAGAAGTTTGAATCCTGATTCTATCATCTACATGATTACTAACTTCTTTATGCCTTCTCTGTATTTCATTGTAAAGTCAGGCAATGCTGCTTATCTCAGCTTTGGTAGTTACAGCTCAAAGGTTAACAGCAAGAATGCACTAAAGTTCTACTTCTTACTCAAGAATCAACTAGACAATAGCTATAGTAGGGCCTTTGAAAAGACAAATAATCTATCAACTAGCTGATTGATATTTCTGGGTGTCACAGAACAATTTGATAAGGAATCATGTGATCTGATTGATTACCATCTCATATAATGAATAAAACATCAATATTTGGAACAAAACTTGTCTTTGGATTTATTCACATGCAAATATATGAAAACAATTTAGAAATCTCTTTATGTGATTTTGTTAAAATTCTAAAGTTAGCTAAAATTTAAATTCTCTAGTTATAAAGAATAAAAAACTGTAATGGTCATAACTTTGTAATATTTTTAAATTGTATCAAAAGAATGAAATTTAAAACTGTTGAAAACAAATGCTTTAGCCCAATTGCCTTAGAAAGAACATTAAAAATGCTTATAAAATTTAAACAATATTGTAAGGAAACATAATAGAAATTAGCTTTTATCATAATGTTAAACATTTCATTAAACTGTTTAGTGTACTACATACTTAACATCTAAATAATTGAACTTTGTGAATTCTATTTAATTTTTAAATCTGAAATTTCATTTAGAATAGGAGTCTTTCAAGAAAAGGTCTTATGTGATAATTTTTTACAGCTTTTGAGGGCAATTAAAAGCAAGATGCCAAGGGTGCTGTCTTACAATTTCATGAAAAACTCCAATGTCATGTACAACAAACCATGATAAATCATCTATGTCCAGACACAATGGAACAAGAAAAGAAGAAAGTTCAGAGGAAAAGGAAATATTCAAAGCAGACTTTTTATGGGTACAATCAATTTTAAAACACTAGACTTCACAAGAATGTTTTTGGGCAATTGCTTATAGTTTTGCATTTATGGTGGCAATAATTTGACTTAAATGTTTGCTTGAGGCCATCAGAAATTTTCAGTGGTTGAAATGGAAGGATTTTCCCCAAGCTATGAATCTTAAGGGCAAAGTTCCTTATAGAATATGTTACTGAAACAACGTTTTTCCAGAAATATAACTGATATGCACAAAACAGGGTGGTGATATTAAACGTTCCAGTTGAAAGTAGACAACTTTTAATGACTGCAATTAGTATTAATGACCTAGGAGCAATGTAGCCGACAATACTTTTGGGAAATTATTGTTTCTTCCAAATAACATTTGTTTGCTAAAATATTTAATGATAAATAATAAATAAAGTAAAATTGCAAAATTAGCTATGTATTAGTCAGGGTTGTCTAGGAAAACTGAACTGACAGGAGATATCTGTAACTGTGACTGTGGGGATGCACAAGTCCATATTCTACAGGGCAGGCTGCAAACCAGTGGCTCCGATGAAGGTCCTTGATGAGTTCCCCAGGAGACACTGGCTGTTGGAAGTAGAAATGGGAATTCTCTCTCTGAATGCTGAAATCACTTCTTTTAAAGCCTTCAACTGATAGAATGAGGCATCACTCATTGCTGACAGGAAGCTCCTCAGTTGATTATAGATGTCACCAGACATCTATGTAATCAACTCACTGATGATTAAAGTCCAGGAAATGCCCTTGTATTACAGTTAGCCTAGTGCTTGCTTGACCAAACAACTGGCACTTTTACCTGGCCTAGTTGACACATTAGCCTAACCATCACAAGCTATATTTTCTTGATGGAAATTCAGGATTATTTTGCCTTGGGGATATTTAACTTTGACCTCAGTTGCAGTTGACTGTTATTTTTAGTACTCAGCCATTCACTATTCAGCTAAAATGTGCATTTTACTCACCTCTTCTTAATATTTGTGAAGTACTTAACATAGTGCTTAGCACATAGTCAATAAAATGGTATCTACTTAGTATTTCTATTACTGGAGTAAATTGAAGCAACTATTTATCACTTATCTAATTAGAGAGATTTAAACAGTTTCAACAATCATTAGTGTTGAGAAGGTTGTAAAAAATAGTAGATCTTATATATTGATGTAACTAGTTTTCTTCCTGTTCAAGATTAACAAAATGGAGTTATCAATTGCTATGTGGTAAACTAACCAAATAAATATTTTAACATTTAAAAATCATCTGATCTTCACTTCTTTCTACCTAAGAGAAATTATTAGGATTCTAACTGACTGTGTGGTACTGCCTCAGGTAGGATAATGTTGAGATATGACTCTGAGATTTAAGAGATGATTCACAATGTCTCTCTGCTTCAGCATGTCTGACTTAGCATCATTTTGTTTGTTTTTATTAGAAATAGCACATTGAACCAGTGAAGGGCATGGACTAGGAAATCAGATTATTTCTATATGAATACTCTTTCCTTTTCTTACGATTGGACCTTGGGAAAGTTATTCTTTGTGCCTCGGTTTCCCATATATTAATTGGAAATGATAATAATATCTACTTCTTTCCATCATTATATATATTAAATTAATAAATGTGTCTAAAGCACTTAAAATGGTGGCACATAGAGACCCTATGCACCATTCTGTGCCTATAAGGGTCTGATAAATACTTGTTGTTTTGCCTTAATTTCTATCTTTTATACGAAAACAGAAGGAATAAAAAGATTTGTAAATGTTTGTGTGCCTGATTGGAATATCAATTAAATGAAGTTTTACTCTCATTTAATTAAACAATCCCTTCAAAAAGAATTCATAATTTGCCTTTCCATTAAGCAATTCAGTTCCTGATAGATAAGTTAAATTAAAATATAACTAATAAAACATTATTTCTTCTAATTGAGTCCAAGGAATCTTTTTGCTTTTCCTGGAAAATAGTTATTTTCCCCTTAATTGCTTTTAGTGTGTATGTGTGTGTGTGTTTGTGTGTTTCATAACAAACCAAACAACTTTCTCATGGAAGTAAGCTATTTCTACATTTTACCTGTTTTATGGTTTATTATTGGTTTAATTTTGCCATTTTATACATTTGTATGGTCTGTGATAAAAGCCATGCAAATGGGATATTTTGCTATTATTAGTAGTAACCCAAAAGTTAAGTTACATAAGCACTAAGGGCTATTACTATGTACTAAATAATAGTAAACTTTTACATGTAAAAATAAGTATATAATTTTGAGTTCTGGTTGGCATTTTTAGAGAGGAGTTGTAATCTGATTCTTCTATTAAATTCAAAATTAAATTTCTCACTCTTTGCCTAACTGAACATAATATTTAGAATGACTTTCAATGTTGTACCATATTGTTAGTAAATGAACTTTCTTATGATATGTTAAAAACTACAGGGCAGTTTTTTGAACAAAATTTGAAAGTTCTATGTACTATCAAGTCTATAAATTGTTTATAGAACTATCAACAATTCACACCCAGCATGCTTCATCATTTTAAATATAGTATTGCTATTAAAGTTAATGCTGCAAAAAACATTTGTTAAAAAATCAGAATCAAGACAGTGCTTGTAAAAAAAAAAATCCATTCTGTGGATAGTACCATGGTATTTAATGTGTGATACTATTAAGATGGCTTAGGTTTGGTATATCTTTTGAAACACTGTAAAAGATTGCAAGATACATTATAACTTT
Source organism: Tolypeutes matacus (assembly GCA_026826555.1). Lineage (NCBI taxonomy): Eukaryota > Metazoa > Chordata > Mammalia > Cingulata > Chlamyphoridae > Tolypeutes > Tolypeutes matacus. The sequence continues at coordinate 2,190,446 of JAKSZT010053792.1, read as the reverse complement.
CAGTTTTAGTCTAGGTATATTCCATAAGGCCATGTCTTTAAAATATACTAGTTGATATATTTCTTCTCAATTTAAGAACTGTGAACATGCTTTTAGATTTTGACAAGTAATAGCAGGCTTGTATATTAATCAAATGTTATTAGGCATATCCAATATAGTGGGGTTATAAAAGATACAAATATGTTTCAACATATAGAAATAAGTATTGTTTGAAAGTACTTGATTAAACTTATGACAGTATTTTATCAGTACACACATTTTTCCTGGTGATCCATGGCTAATTATATAATTTAGATGTGGAAATTTGATTTTCTGTGCATAAAGCCATACTTACATGTTCAAACTTTATCTAAATGCAATTATTTGAGCAGCTATGATATTTAAGTCCATGTGTCAACTTGGCCAGGATATGGTGTCCAGTTGTTTGGTCAAGCAAACACTGGCCTGATTGTTATCATGAGGGTATTTCGTGGATATAAATAATCATTAAGTGGACTGCATCTATGACTGATTACATCTACAATCAACTGAGATTACCTTCCCCAACAAGATTACCTTCTCCAATCAATTGAAGGTCTTAAAAAGGGAGTTGATGATGTCAGTAGTCAGAAGGGAAAATTTCCATCTCTACTTCAGCCAGCCAGCTTCTCTGGCTATGTCCTATGGAATATAGACTTGACTATCCTCACAGTCATGTGAGACAGTTCCTATAAAATCTCCTAATATTGCATAATGTGTGTGTGTGTTTATGTATCTCCTGTTATTTCCATTTCACTAGAAAACCCTGACTCATATGGAGTTTGGTGACAGGAGTGTTTCTTGAGAAACAGAATCTTAAGAATGAGATTTCTATGTGGGTCCTAGGGTTTTGGGAATTAATTCTCTAACCTGATAAAACACAAAATGACTAATGTTCAATTTCCAACAATCAAGATGGCACTGATACTCCATGGCATAACTTGGTGTGGCAATTTGAAATTATTTTATGAAGCCCCAAAAGAGAAGGATTATATTTGTCAACTAATCTTTTCTCTAGGTGTGATACCCTTTGATTACATTAAATTCATCTGAGGGGCCTTAGATTAGATTACTTGATGAGATTGCTTTAAGGCTTTTGATTGGACTATGCCAGTGAAGCATGACTCAAGTTGAGTCTCCACTCCCTTGCTAGGTCTGATATAAATAGAAACACAAAGAAAGACTCACTCCGACAGACAAAGATAAAAGGGAACCACCATGTTTGATCCTGCGTGTAAGATAGAGAATGGCTTAAGCATGAAGCCCCAAGAGGCCACAGAGCACTCAAGAAGAGGTGAACTTTATCCTGACAGCTTGCAGCTGAAATCAGGAAGAAAGCCTTAGCAGAGCCTGAAGGTCAGATGGGAAGGCAGAAACCAGGAAGAGATTGCCTGCCATCTTGCTTCAACACATGGCAGCTGACTTGTGTGAGAAAGCATCTCTTATGGTTGCTTGAGTTGGACTTTTCACAGCCTTGGAACTGTAAGCTTTTACCCCCAATAAATCCCCTGTATAAAAGCCAACACATTTCTGTTACTTTGCATCAGCACCCTTTTGCAAATTAAAACTGTTGGCAAAGGAGATACACAAAGTATCACCACTGAATATGGCTACTCAAATTCTTCAAATAAGAGGCAACACTCTGGATGAGAGGGCTTTTGATGCTTTAACAGAATTTTGTGGAATTAAAAATTATAATGATGTTATCTGATGTTCCTAAATATACTGGATACAGTTGTGAAAAAAAGGGATGAGCTTCAAAGCTTTAAAGGGTATGGAAGTTTCTATGTGTGCCTTGAAAAAAATTCTTATTGTGTAGCTGCAGACTTGAAATTTCTGAAAACCAGAATCTCATTTTGTGAGTGACCAGAATCTCATTTTGTGAGTGGCTATATTACAAAGTAAAAGGAATTGCCAACCTTGTAAGGTATCTAGGGTAAAGCAAGGACATTGATTGGAAAGTAATGGCATCCTGAATTTTGGCATGGGAATATATGGGTTGATAATTATAACAGTGGGGGCTTTGAAATTAACCCTGCTGTGCCTGATAAACCTGTAACCACCTCCCCTGAGGAAAAAGCCCACACTGCTCTGTCTGAAGAGATTAATTCTGTTTTACCAGATGAGATTGCAATGGAATGCCCTGAAGTAACGGACTTGCAAGACACTTCTAAATCTTCTCAGACCTACCCACATGCACCCCTTTTTTCTTCCATTCCTATAACTAGACTATGCATTGGGAAATGATCTTCATCAAGATGGAGGTTTACTTGTGAATAACACCTTAGCATTAGCAATGCATAAATGTAAATGTCTTTGGCCAATGTCCCATTAGAGCACACAATATCCTTGGATACTGGACGTTATGAGAGTGACGTGGGAAACATCATGACATACACAAGCTTGGAAGCCAAACTGGCGAATGTTATCAACAGTGCTACAAAGACAGAAGAAATCCATATATTGCTTAATAGTCTATTACCTCCTAATACCTACTGTAGATTCAATCTTGTAATGTGTGAAAATATACCTCTAGATGAAAGTCTAAATGAAAAGGTGGAGCAACTGCATTTGGAAGGATTGAAATACATAGAAAGAATTGAAGAAAAATGATAAAAGTTCTAAAAATATTTAGTCAAGAAAAAACTCTGCAGAAAATTAATGATTAGATAAAATTAAAATCTGTCATTTATGAAGGCCTTCCATTCTTTTCAGACTTGTGACAAGTGCATGCATGTGTTCTTATAAATGAAGGCCTGGTCAGAAGATCCACCAATTTCAGTAAGGAATACAGAGTTCAATACTTATGAATTGTGGGGACTCCTTTGGGAAAAGACAGTGTTTAGATCACTGTGCACTGTAGAGAGGGTATGCCTGGTCACAGAATTCTTTTGGGAATTGGTTTCTATGATGTTACTAATTACATGAGCTAACTTAGGGATCTTACTAGTATAAGCTAGCTGGTTTTAATAGATATTGGTGTTATATTGTCAGAATGTTTGCACATTTGTTAATATATGTACCAAACAAGAAGCTGAAAGTTATCCTTTTGTACTTTGTATTTTTGCTTGATTCACATAATCATGTTCAATTTATTTGGTCATTGATTTGCTCTGATGTGGAAAAGTTAATTTCTTCTAAATTAATATTACTTAGGTTTTCACTAGCTATATTTTGCAGTAAACACAATGACTTTTACTGTAATATCACTTAAATAAATGGTTGCAAAAAATGGAATTTTCTCTACCAAAATGCTTTTACATTTTAAATATGAAGGACCAAATTCAGTTTCCTACTTGCTTACTATAACATTGTTTGGTTCAAAAAGATAGGTGGTGTTCCTATCAACCACTTTTTTTCCCCTGATATTTAGAAATAATATTGCATGTTAACTTTTCTGGGTCTAGCGCTAGCTTATCATTCATTGTTATGAAATTAAGTATTTGAATTTACTGAAAAAATATTCCTGTCATTAACAGAAATAAACTATCGGAATGTTTTTAAAGCAATACTTCAAACCTGGAGGGATTGCAGAGATTAGTGCCACCATCTAGGACTTGAAATATGTAGGGGTGCTGATTCCTACCACATCCCCATTCAACTCTCTCATTTGGACTATGAAGAAAACAGATGGATCTTGGAGGATAACAGTGGATTATCATAGGAGGATGACAGTGGTTTACCGCAAACTTAATCAAGTGGTGACTCCAATTGCAGCTGCTGTTCCAGATTTGATATCATTGCTCGAGCAAATCAACGAATCCCCTGGCACCTGGTGTGCAGCTATTAATATGGCAAGTGCTTTTGTTTCTCAACTTCTGTTAGTAAATACCACCAGAAAGAGCTTGCTTTCAGTTGGCACAGCCAGTAATACACCTTCACTCTCTTACCTCAGGGTTATATCAACTTGTCAGCCTTATGTCATAATCTAGTCCAAAGGGAATTTTGATCATCTCTCCCTCCCACAAGACATCACACCGACCATGTAGTCCTTTTACCAGTGTCTTTTATAAATGGGAGGAATACGGAGAGAGAAGCCCCCAGAAGCTGAGAGAGGAAGTGCTGGAAACCAAAACCTGAAATCAATGGAACCTGAAAGAGAGAAAACTTCAGGAGCAGAGAGGAAGCTGGAGGAAGCTAGAAGCTGAAATCAACGAGACCCAGAGGAGAAGGGAGAGACAGCAGATGCTGCCATTGTGCCCTGACATGTGACAGGAGTTGAATATTGCTTTGGCAGCTTTTAGCAAACTAAAACACTGGCCCATTGTATTTATGATATCATGTTGCTTGAGTCTAGCAACTATTATAGACTTATTGTAAAGGCATTTGCATGTCAAACGGTGGGAAATAAATTTAGCAAAACTTCAGGGTCCACCTCTGTGAACTTTTTAGGTGTCCAGTGGTGTAGGGCATGTTATAATATCCCTTCTAGGGTAAAGGACAATCTCTTGCATCTGATCCCTCCAAAAGAGAGGCACAATACCTAGTTGGCCTGTTTGGATTTTGGAGACAGAATATTCCTCATTTGGATATGCTACTCCTGTCCATTTACCAAATGACACGAATAGCTGCTAGGTTTGAGTGGGGACTAGAAAAAGAGGAGGCTTTGCAAAAGGGCCAGGCTTCTGTGCAAACTACTCTGCCAATTGGGCCATATGATCCAGCAGATCCAATGGTTCTGGAAGTCTCAGTGGCAAATAAAGATAGAGTCTGGAGCATTTGGCAGGCCCCTATAGGAGAGTCACAGTGCAGACCCTTAGGATTTTGGAACAAAGCCCTGCCATCCTCTGCAGAAACTGCTCTTCTTTTAAGAAACAGTTTTTGGCCTGGTGCTGGGCTGTAGTAGAGACCAAATGTTTAACTATGGGCCACCAAGTTTCCATGAGACCTGAGATTCCCATCATGAACTTGCGGTCTGAGCTACCAAGTCAAAAAATTGGGCATGCACAGCAGCAATCCATCCTGAAATGGAAGTGGTGTATATGAGATAGGGCTTGAGCAAGACCTAAATGCACAAGTGCATTTAAGGAAGTGGCCCAAATGTACATGGCCCCCACTCCTTCTATTTTACAATCCAATGCTATGGCATCTTGAGGCATGGGGAATTCTTTAGGATCATTTGGCTGAGGAAAAGAAAACTTTTCTTAACAATAATATTTTAATATTTTTGCAACAACGGCAAAGAAGAAGACACTATATCAATTAAAAGTTTCAACCATAGGGCAGTAAAGAGGGTATGGGATTTTTCCTTTTGAAGTAATGAAAATGTTCTAAAAGTGACTGACGTGATGACAGCATAACTCTGTTATGAAACTGAGAGTCACTGAGTGTACATTTTGGATGGACTGTACAAGGTATAGGACTGTATCACACAGTGAACTCTGTGGTGGGTGATGGACTGTAGTTAATAGTACAAATATGAGAACATTTTCTCATGAACTATAACAAATATACAATGCTAATTCACAGTGTTAATAATAAGGTGGTTTGTGGGTAAATATGAACAAATATAAAATATGGGCTATAGTTAGGAGTAATATTTTGATCATGTTCTTTCATCATTTGTAACAAATAGTCTACAACAATGCAAGATGTTGGTGGTGGGAGGATGTATGGGACTCCTGTATGGTATGCATTTTTGTTTTGTAAACTCACAACTTCTCTGATTAAAAAAAAGCCTTTCACATCTCAGAAAAAAATATACACCTGAAATTTGACAGGTGCAACACTACAAGCCCTTGCTGGGATATCGCTGAAGGAGAGTGTGAAAGGAAATCCTCCCAGTGGGCAGAACTTCAAAAAGTATTCCTGGTTATTCATTGGAAGGAGAAATGGTCAGACATGCATTTATATACTGATTCATGGGTTATTGCCAGTGGTTAGCCTGGATGATCAGGGACTAGGAAGGAACATGCTTGGAAAATTGGTGACAAAGCAGTCTCCCAGACAGGTGGATAGACCTTTCTGAATGGCAAAAAAAAGCAAAACAAAACATGAGAGTATTTGTGTCCATGTGAATGCTCACCAGAGGGTTACTTCAGCAGAGGAAGATTTTAATAATCGGGTGGATAGGATGACCCCTTTTGTGGTTACCAGTTGGCCTGTTTCACTTTCTTTTTCATGACTCCTGTCATGAATCTATGGGCTCATGAAAAAAGTGGCCATGGTGCCAATATAGCATCATTCCTTGAGGCAACCAGCTTGCTGCCTGGTGGCAGGTTGATTACATTGGACCATTTCCATCATGGAAGGGACAATTTTTTTTGTTCTAACTGGAATAGACACATACTCCAGATATGGAATAGACACATGCTCTGGATATGGAATAGACACATACTCTGGATATGGGTTCGCCCTCTCTGCATGCAGTTCTTCTGCCAAAACTTCCATGCATAGACATACAGAAAACCTTATCCACCATGAGAGTGTTCTACACAGCATTTCTTCTGATCAAGGAACCCACGTCAAGGCAAATGAAGTGCAGGAATGTGCACATGCTCATGGTATTCACTGGTGTTACCATGTTCCCCATCATCCTGAAGCAGCTGGATGGTACAATGGTGGAGTGACCTTTTGAAGATTCAGTTATGGTGCCAACTGGGTGATAATACCTTACTGGGAAGATAAATGTTCTCCAGGTGACTCTATGTGCTCTAAACTGATGTCCACTCTGTGGTGCTATTTTCTCCCAACAACAGGATTCATGGGTCCAGGAATCAAGGGTGGAGATGGGAATGGCAACACTCACTATTACCCCTAGTGACCCACCAGAAAAATTTTTGCTCCTGTCCTGAAACCTGAAGCTCTGCAGGTCTAAATGTCTTAGTTCCAAAAGGAGGAGTGCTTTCACCAGGAGACACAACAGTGAATGTACTGAACTGGAAGTTAAGACTGCTGCTTGGTCCTTTTGGCTCCTCAAGACTTTGAATCAACAAAAAAGGGAATTATTATACTGGCTGGGGTGATTGACCCTGATTATCAAGGAGAAATAGGGCAGCTACTATACAATGGAGATAAAGAAGAATTTGCCTAGAATACAGCATATCCCTTAGGGCTGTTCCTAATATCATGCCCTCTGATTAAGGTCAATGGAAAGCTGAAATTCAGGCAAGACTGCCAATGGCCCAGAAACTTCAAAAATGAAGGTTTGGGTCAACCTATTAGGCAAAGAACCACATCCAGATGAGGTGTTTGTTAAGGGTAAAGGAAATATAGATTGGGTAGTGGAAGAAAGTAGTTATAAATATGAGCAATGACCATGTGACCAATTACAGAAATGAATAATGTAATGGCTATAAATATATGTTCCTTGTTTTGTGATGAGTATGTTTACATATAAATATATATATAAAGTGAATATCTTTGTTTCCTTCCCTAATTATCCCCTTATCATATGATATAAGTTATATTAACTTCATGTCACAGGATTTAAGTTATAGGAAATCAAGTTTAAGAGTGAATATTACCCAACAAAGACTTGTACCCTATTCTGAGGAAAGTTAGTGCATATCTGGTTGTATGCAGGACAGTTGAATATAGTTAGATAAAAATATTGCTGTTATTGTTTTTATTTAGAGATTAAGTATCATTTAAAGAGATGTGTATGGGTGCCAAATTGACAATGGGGGGACTGTGATGTTTAACTTCATGTGTCCACTTGATCAAGTTACAGTGTCCATTTGTTTGGTCATGCAAGCACTGGCTTAATTGTTATTATGAGGATATTTTATGGATTTAAATCATCATTAATTTGATTATATGGGTGATAACATCTAATATCAATTGAAGAGATTGCCTTCAACAATGAGAATAGTCTCATCCTATCAGTTGAAGGCCTTAAAAGGAGAAATGATGATTTCAGCAGTCAGAGGGGAGAATTTCCATCTTTACTTCAGCCAGCGATCTTCTCTTGGGAAATTAATCAAAAATATTCATGGGATTTCCCAGCTTGCAGGAGGCCATACTGAATTTGGACTTTCCCATCCTCACAGTCACATGAGTCAATTCCTGTAGAAAATCTCATATTTGTTATTTTTGTTTCCCTAGAGAGTGCTAACTATAAGAATCAAGTATTTTTACCAAATATGTAGTATTAGAAAATAGAGTTCTTGCAAGTTTTTGTAGTTGGAAAATATTAATATACTGACATTACTTTAAAAATATAAACTTATAATTTAAATTTTGAATGAGTGTTGAGATTATGATTGGGCTTCTCAGATAATAGTATGCATAATCCTGTATTGCCTTTTTCTGTGTCAAAGGGCATAGTGAACAAAGGGAAAACATGGTACCTCTCTTCCTGGTATTTGAATGTTAATGCAAAGTTTAGAACAACAAGCACATTATATCATATTAAAATTAACATGGGGGAGCAGATGTAGCTCAGTGGTTGAATGCCTGAGGTTCAATATATATGAAATAAAAATGCGAAAAAAATGACATAATATTTTAGAATAAAATTTCTTTGCAATTTTATACTACAATCACCCAGTGCTGGTCATGTTTCAATTTTTCAGATAGCTATTTTTGTTCTTTATTATCAGGGCAATTTGTTGAAAAGTTTAAAAAGGAACAAATTCTTTCTTTCTGTCTCAGTTCTTGATAAAATACATACATAAATATATAATGCCATCATTCTTTCTGGGTGAACTTATGAGAAATTTTTCATTATTGCAGTCCTTCAATAAATACACGCATCTAGCCATGAACCAGACCAAAAACTCAGTAATTAAGAAAGCCCATTACTGTCCCCAGGGTGGTTCACAGTGGCAAAAGAAGATCTACAAAAGGTTATTAGCCACTCTGAAAACACATCTGTGTTCTTAATAGCATAGCATGTAAATTCAAATGAAATGCATCTGATAGGAGAAACTACTTAACAGATTGCATTTATCTACTAATTTATAAATATCCATAACATAAAATTTGTACCAATATTGTATGGTAAATTAGAGGTTTTGCAAGGGAAGGGTTTAAGACATCTGAGATTCTGCTATGAACTCCTCCTTTGTTGTAGATTATAGGAAGAATTATTCTTCATTTGAGTTCAATACAACAAATAAATCTAATAGCCTGGGGTATTTGCTTGGAGTCTGCCTGAGGACTTTCAAAACTCTAAACCAAGAGTCCACCAACTACAGCCCATATGCAAAATCCAGCTGCTGCCTTTCATTGTATGGTCTGCAAATTTAGAATGGTTTTGATATTTTTAAATGTTTAAAAGAAAAATCAAAATAAGAATATTCTATGACATGTAAAATATATGAAATTCTATTATAAGTGTCCATACTTTTTTGGGACAGAGTCAGACTCATTCAATATATTGTATATGGTTGCTTTCATGCCACAATAGCAGAGTTGGACAGTTATAACCAGGAAAGTCTCAAAATGAATGAAAAAAGAGACAATCAATAGATGACAACATGTAGAAGAAAGAGATGTTAGAATTATCTGACAATTTTTAATAAGCAACTACAAACACACTTAAAACAAATGAGAACAATAGAAATCCATACTAAAATCTAAAGAAATAAAATTTCACAGCAAAGAAATAGAAAATATAAAGAAGAACCAATGGGAATTTTGGAATGAAAAATACAATATACAAAATATAAAATTCAATGTATAGACTCAAGAGCAGAATGAAGGGGCCAGATGGAATAAGCAATGTGAACTGGAAGGTAGAACAATAGAAATTTGTCAGCAAAAACAATACAGATACAAGTCTAAAACAAACAAACAAAGTTGAAAAAGGGTGGCACTGAAAAATCATTAGAAGATATAAAGATTGAAGATACCCAAAATTTGGCAAAAGGTATGAGTCAATTTAATCCTATCATATTAATAAGTGAAAGTATAAAAATCACATAATCATATAAATTGATGCAGGAAAAGCATTTGGCAACCTTGGATACTATTCCTGATTAAAAATGAGAAAAGATTATGTGAAAGGAACATCCTTTACAAAAAATCTACAGCTAATATTATACTTAAGGATGAAATATGAAATGTTTTCCCCTAAAATCAGGACCAAAGCAATGATGCCTAATCTCATCATTCTTATTCAACATTAATACTGAAAGTTCTAGCCAGTGCAGTAAGGCAAGAAAAGGAAATAATAGGCATACAGATTACAATGGAGGAAATAAAACTATTCTTTTTGTTTGTTTGTTTGTTTTGTTTTGTTTTGTTTTACCGGGAGGTCCCGGGGATCGAACCCGGGTCCCTCCATATGGGAGACGGACGCCCAACCAGTTGAGCCACATCCGACCCCCTAAAACTATTCTTGATAGTTGATTGTCTATGTAGAAAATCCCATAGAGTCTTCAAGAAAACTCCTAGAACAAATAAATGAGTTAAGCAAGGTCAGGGAAGCGGCTGTGGCTCAATCAGTAGGGCTCCCGTTTACCATATGGGAGGCTCCGGGTTCGGTTCCTGGGGCCTCCTGGTGAAGGCAGGCCTGCCCGCACGGCGTGGTTGGCTGACCCAGCGAGCACAAGCAGCAAGGGTGGGATAAATGAATAAATAAATAAAATCTTTAAAAAAAAAAAGCACAAGCAAGGTCACAGGATAAAAGATAAACATACAAAAATCAACTGTACTATATACTAGCAGTGAACATATGGACACTGAAATTAGACGTATTACCATTATAATTGCTCAAAGAATGAAATACTTAGGCTTAAAACTAACAAAACTTGTACAGGACTTGTATGCTAAAAAGCAGAAAATGTTTATGAAAGAAATCAAAGTTCTAAATAAGTGGAGAAACTTAACCTATTTACGGCTTGTAAGATACAATTAGCAAAATGTGAATTCCCCCCAAATTGATATCCAGCTATAATAGAATTATGCTCAAGACCCTACCAAGTTTTTTTTATAGATATAGACACAATTATTCTAAAATTTATATGGAAAAATCAAAAAAACTAGAGTAGCTAAAATATTTTTAAAATAAACCTTATTTTAGTAACATTTTAGATTTAGTGTATTATTGGCTAGAAAATACTCCATACCTCAATTCTCCTATTATTAACATCTTCTTTTAGTATGTTTCATTCATCACAATTAATGAACCAATATTTATACATTATTATTAAGTAAAATTCATATTTTATTCAGACTTTGCTAATGTCCTTTTGTTGTTCCAGGATCCCATCCAGAATACTACATTGTATTTAGTCAGAATATCTGCTTATGCTCCTCTTAGCAGTATGAGTTTCTTAGACTTTCCTTGTTTTTTATGACAATGACAGTTTTGAGGATTACTGGTCAAAAAAAAACCCCACAATGATCTTTTGTAGAATGCCCCTCATTGAGCTTTTGTCTAATAATTTTCTAACAATTAGAATGGGATAATATGTTTTTGGTAGGAAGACCACAAAGGCAAAGTGCCATTCTCATTGCTCATTATCAAGGGTCCATACTAATAATACGATTTATCATTGTTGATGTTAATCTTGGTCACCTAGCAGAAGGTAACATTTGTCAGGTTTCTCTGATCATGTATCCAAGTTACTCCTTCCCCTACCCCTTTCAATATTATATTCTTTGGAGGAAGTTTATATGCACAGGCCCCACTTAAGGAGTGAGGAGTATATTCCACCTCATGGAAGGAGAACTAGTATATAATTACATGCCAAATATTTAAAATTCTTCTGCAGGGGAGATTTGTAACTTTCTCTCATTTTATTTATTTATTTATTTATTTATTTATTTATTTATTTATTTATTTAATCATGCATTGCTTTTATTTTTTTAGCACTTTCTTTTTTGTCACTTCAAGATGCTTCAGGCTCCTCATGTATTTCCTATCCCTGTCCTAAAAGCAGGATTTTCTCCAAGGCTCCCTGATTCCTTTCATTGGAGAATGGTATTAGAAACCAAGATCTGGTTGCTAAGTGTGCCCGTTGCTACTGAGGTGATGTTATTCTAGAGCCTCTCAGCTGGCAGAGCAAGGAAATATGGGTAAATAATAAGCTGTATACATACACATTTTCATAAATATTTCTTCATAAACTCATCTCTATATGATGCTAAACAAGAATTCATACTGATGTCTCCAACAGTAATCCATTAACATATAGATCACTCTAACCTCCTTCCCTTGTTTATCTGTAATGTCACACCCCAACAGTGTGACACTCCTTCCACTCCAACAGTGAGAAATCTGGCACCAATCATCTTCTATCCATTTTTTTAATTGTTCAATTTCTAATATACAAGCATAGTGGTTTTTGAATTCTTATCTCACACCCCATAGGAACAACTTTATGTAATCAAGTAGCGTGCTTAAATACAGTTCATTTTCCTTTAGTCTTACAGACTCCACTCATTTCCAAAGTTACTTAGTCAACACCTTATTCCTTTACTTCCTTCAAAAAGGTTGTTTCATAAATTTAAATTCTTTTGTCATATTCTGCATTCTATCTTGGGATTCCATAACCTCCTAATTGTTTTTTTAATTTGCTTATATTAATGTTTAGTCTTTGTCCTATACAGTTCTATGGGTTTTAACAAATGCTTAATGCCTTGTTTACACCATTACAGTAGCATACAGAAGCGTTTCACCATCCTAAAAATTTCTCATCGCTTCACCTATTCAACCCTATCCACCACCCACCACAAAACCCTATAAAACACAGTTCTGTTAACTCTCTCTTCAGTTTTTAGTTTCCTAGAATATCATAAAATTTGAATAATACAATATATAGATTTTTTTTAGACTGGATCCTTTTACTTTAAAATGTTGTTTTCTATTTGTTGTCACAGACTTCTTTTTCTGCCTTCTCTCACTTTAATTCAGCATTTTATGTGATTTCATTTTATCTCCTCCCTTAGCATATCACTATACTACTTTAAACATTTTTAGTTTTTGCTCTAGAGTTTGCAATATGCATTTTATGTTATCCAAGTCCACCTTAGAAAAACACTATTCTGCTTCACAAGTATTGAAGGTAACTTATAACAGAAATCTTTCTCTAATTACCACTTAAGATCCTGGTGAGGTTCCCAGAGGTAAAGCTTACCAAAGTGTGTGGGTCCCCTTAAGACTGGTTTCCAGAAATTTCTCACTTTTAACCTGTACTCAGCCTCTAGCAATAATTCAAAATCACCATTTAAGTGTTTCTACCAGTTTATGGCTCCAGCAGCTTCTATTCCAGATAAGTAGATCTGGGCTATGACTCTCTAGATTCACCAACCTTTCCAAATTTTAAGGTGGTGATTTGCCCTGCAACCTCTGTTCTCTGATGGGTCCAAGAAAAGCTATTGATTTTCAGTTTTCTTGGTGTAAGGATGGACATCATTATTTCCAAGCTTTTTTCATTTCAGAGCTGACACCAAAATTTGCTAAAACAGTTTTGATGAAGTAGAACAAAGTGAGAGAAAAAAGTCTACCTAAATTTAAGATTTAATATATAGCTACAGTCATCAAGACTAGTTTTGATTAAAGGCTAAACGCATGGATAGATGAAAAGAATAGACAATCCAATAAATAAATAAATATGCCCAAGTTATTTTTTGACAAGGGTTCAAAATCAATTCAGAGGAGGAAAGATAGACTGCAGCAAAAGGTACTTGAGCAATTGGCTTTCATAGGTATAAGCAATGATCATTGGTCTAAGGCTAACAGTTTATACAAGAGTCAACCCAAAGTGAATCATGAATACAAATATAAAACTGCGAATTTTCTATTAAAAAGCAGAAAATCCTCAGAATCTAAGGCTAGTCAAAAAATTCTTAGAATTAGCATCAAAAGAGCAACCCATATAAGGAAAACCTGGTAAATTGAAGTTTATCAAAATAAAACTTTTGCTCTATAAAAGATCCTATTACCAGTGGGAAAAGAAAAGCTGCAGAGTGGAAGAAAACACTTGCAGATCTGACAAAGGATGAATATCTAAAATATATACATAAAACTCTCACAACTCAACCATCAAAAGCAAACAGCCCAATTAGAAAATGAGCAAAGAACCTGAAGAGACATTTCATCAAAGAGCATATAGAGATGGCATATAAACACATGAGAAGATGTTAGATATCATTAGCTATTAGGGGAATGCAAATTAAATCCACATTGAGATATCACTATATATCTATGGGAATGGATAAAATAAAAAATATTGACAATATCTAATGTGGGTGAGGATGTGGAGAAATTGGATCATACATACACAGTTGGTAGGAATGTAAAATGTTTCAGCTTCTCTGGTAAACAATTAGGCAGTTTATAACTTAAAAAACTAAACTAATATTGAAAACCTAAACATGCAACTACCATACAACTAAGCAAATGAACCCCTGGGCATTTATCTTAGAGAAATGAAAATGATGTTTTTGCAAAAATCTGTGCATGAATATTCATAGAAGCTTTATTCTTAATAGCCAAAATAAAGGAACAATCTAGATGTCTTTCAACTGGTAAATGGTTAAAGAAGTTGTAACATCCATACTATGGAATACTTCAGCAATAAAAAGGAGCAAGCTATTGATATAAGCAACAACTTGAATGAATCTCCAGAGAATTATGCTGTATTAAAAGCTAATAAAAAGGTCACACACTATACAGTTCCATTTATTTAATACTCTTGAAATGATAAAATTATAGAAATGGAAAACAGGTTCATGGTTGCTAAGGGTTGATGAGGAGGTGGAGGAGTGAGAGAAGTGGGAGTGGCTATGAAGGGCAGCCTGTGGGATCCTTGTGGTCAGGGAAATCTTCTGTATGTTGACTGTGTAAATGCCAATATATTGGTTGTGATACTATATTATGGTTGCCCCGATAGGTGATAATGGGTAAAAGGTACATGAGATCTCTTTGTATTATTTAATAAAGTTTAAATTGTCATTATCTCAAAATGAAATGTTTAATTAAACTAGCTGCAGCAGTTTGATATTATTTATGAATTCCAAAAAAGATATTGTTTATGTTTGTAAACTGGTCTTTTCCTCTGGGCATGATTCCATTTGATTATACTAAATTCAAAGGTTTTACGTTTAAGTGATTAAATCAAGATTAGGGCTTTGACTTGGCCATGTCAGTAGGACATGACTCAGGGTTGAGTCCCTGTCCCCTTCGTAGGCTGATAGAAACAGACAATTAAGAAGACATACAGAAGAAGATACAGAAGAGAAGAGAACTTGGTCATTTTGGTCCTGCCATGTGACAGAAAGAAGAAGCTTCAAATAGCTAAAGCCCTGAGAAGAGAGATGAGCCCTATGCCAGCCTTCAACTGAGATTAGAAGAAGCTGGGCCTACAGAGCCTTAAGAGGAAGAAGGAAGGAGAGAACAGGCCTCACCATCTTGCTTCAACATGTGGCAACAGACTTTGGTGAGGAAGTAACCTTGAGTTGGACTCTTTAGGGCCTTGTAACTGTAAGCTTTTACCCCTTTATAAAAGCCAACAGATTTCTGGTACTTTGCATCAGCACCGCTTTGGCTGACTAAATCACTGGTGGTGTGAGTCATGGCTTAAAATAGTATCAACATCTTTCATCAGTGTGGCACATCACCAATGTCATAAAATTCTATTTTTAAATGGATGAAAATCTTACAAATATATTACATTTTTAAACAAGGGGATACAAAAGGCACTTTCAAAATATAAATCAATATTCTAGAGTTGTACAATATATTGATCATTTCATTTAAAAATTAAGCAAAATCTTTTTTTTAAATGAACGGCCTTATTGTACACAACAGTATGACTATTTCACAATTTCTCGAAGAGACTTTGTTTGTTTCGCCTTCAAACCAAAAGTGAAAGAGCTTCTAACATTTTGTAACCAGACTCTATCATGTCATTTTCAAGTCCAACTTTTTCTTCTCAGCCTGACGTCCAACAGATGCTCAGATGAATATAGAATAAAAGGGTGAATGGATGAATGGATGAATAGGTAGATGCATAAGTGGATGGATGGATGAGTGGATGGATGGATGTATAGATGCATGGATAAATGCCAAGATAATCTGAACTTGTGATAATTTAGATATCATCCAGATGGCTGACATTGCACTATTTCCACTTCTCTCTAAGAAGAATATGAGTATTTCCCCTGAACCATCCACTTGCCCTAAAATGTTAGGTTTGTTTTGCTAATGAAGTACTTTTATTTTCAGGGGTTTAAGTGGGGAATGACTGTCAAGAAATCAAGCTCTGTTTCTCTTTTTATCAGAAGTTATTCTGAGGATAGAAAAGGAAATTAGAAGCCTTATAGACTCAGAGTCAATATGTATCTTCTACAGATTCTCAAGTACAGAATTTTGTTCCAGACAAACTGATTTGGTTTTAGAAGTCAACATAACTGGCACTGAAATATGTGATTAGAAACATGGGAAACAATGACATCATATCAGTATTTCATAGGAAAATTTCCAGATATTAGATAGTTTAAAAATGCAGACTGATATAGTTTTCTCTGGCACCAGTTGTTGACTGTTAGTGTCCTCATCCTCACTCCCACCACAACAATTATGGAGATCTCACAAGGTTTTCCAGCCTGGAGGCCTCTTTTCTGCTCAATCCCAAGAGTGTGTTCATTTAGAGCACTGGTTCTCAAACTTTAGCTCATCCCAGAGATTCACCAGGGAGCTTGTTAAAACACAAATTGCTAGGCCCTACCCCCAGATTTTCTGATTTAATAAGTTTAGGACAGGGTTGGAGACTTTGCATTTCTAAGTTCCCAGGTGTTTTGGTTTCCTTGGCTGTTTAAGAAAATACCACAAAATGATTCCGCTTAAACAATGGGGGGTTATTTGCCCATGGTTTTGATGCCTCCAATTCAAGGTATCATCAGGCAATGCTTTCTCCCTGAAGACTGGCTGCTGGCGATCTTGGACTTCTGTGTCACATAGCAAGGCAAATGGCAGCATCTGCTGCTCTCTCCCTCCTCTTCCATGTTTCCTTAATTTCAGCTTCTTGCTTCTGTGGCTTTCTCCCTCTTTTTCCAAATTTCATTCTCTTATAAAAGACTCTGGTAATAGGATTAAGAACCATCCTTAATGAGATGAATCACACCTTAACTGAAGTAGCGTCATCAAAATACCCTATTTACAGTGGGTCCATGCCCACAGAAATGGTTTAGATTTAAGAACATGTTTTCCTGAGGTACAAAGGACTTCAAACCATCTGTATTAGTCAGCCAAAATGGGTGCTGATGCAAAATACCAGAAATCTGTCGGCTTTTATAAAGAGTATTTATTTGGGGTAGAAGCTTACAGTTACCAGGCCATAAAAGATAAATTACTTCCCTCACCAAAGTTTATTGCCACATGTTGGAGAAAAATGGCTGCCAACATCTGTGAGGGTTCAGGCTTCCTGGATTCCTCCAGGAACCTCCCTTCTCTGAGGTTCCGTTTTTCTGTGAGTTCCCACCCACCAACATCCTACTGATGTGGCCCATTAAAGCATTAATCATTATTTAATCAAGTAAACCTCTGAATCCAATATACTCTAAATGCCAGAGGAAAAGACCAGTTTACAAACACAACCCAATATTTCTTTTTAGAATTCATCAATAATATCAAGCTGCTACACCATCATACCAGATGACGCTGATATAGCTGGTACATGATTATGGTAGTTCTGCTTTAGAGTAACATTTCCTATGTGCAGAGCCTGCATTTATCAAAGATTGAACAAATACTGTATAAAAATATCTAATATAGTGATATTTTCCTACAAAATATTAAAATAAATACCTATGAAAAATTCTGTTTCACATAATTTTATTATGAGAAACTCTGCCTTTTAAAAATATTCCACGTCCATGAAAAATAGAAACTGAAAACCACCAAACTCAAGCACTCGTGATTTCAAATTTTGTTTTGTTGTTGTTCATATGATAATTATTGGTATAAATGCTATAACATGCTGTTCCATTAATTTGTTATTTTTTTATAATAATATATGAAATCCTATGAATCAAATTTTGATCATTTTACCACTACTCTACTTGCCCAGTTTTTTTCTGGCTAGTTTAATTCAACTTAGTATTAGAGCCCAGAATTTGCAGTGGATGCTACACCAATACATTATAAATTGCAGCATGCACTATAATTGTTATTCTGGGAAAAGTACTCAAAAACATTTTTCCCTATTCTACCAAGTAATATCTCCAAAAATGTTAGGTAAATCAAGACACAAATCAGAATATTTTTTCAAAGGCAGCAAATTGACACTTCATCATATTACTTCTCATAACAATTTTATTTCTGTTTACCACACTTTAGGGAAAAAATGAGATAATCCCTAAGTATGAAATGCAATAATTGTGTCTTCATTTGAGCACAGGTATTTTTTGTGCTGTAAGGTGTACTTTTTTATTCTGAACAGTAAGAATTTCTGTGAAGTCTCTCACTATAAACCCAGATGTGGCAATATTCCAAAAGCTTGTGAAGTTTCTTTCTAAAATATTGGCAGAAAATGCTGAATTTGGGTGCTTTTATTTTGATTCCTTGTTGCTTTTTTTCCATTACTCTTCTTTTCTTTTCTTCTCTTTGGAGTATGTAAGATTTTGCAAACAATTCTAGGGCTTGCCTAGAGTGCTGTGAAGGGAATTACATCCTGCTTTAAAGGGAATTGTTGATGATGAGGTAATTTACTCTTGAAGTGAGAAGAAGAGAGCCAGGTCTATAATTAGTAGAAGGGACATTTTTCTCCTAGCATCACAGTCTTCTCGTGGGCAGAACTCTGGAACCAGGATAGGACAGATATAAACACTCTTCCCTAAATTGGCAAATACTGAGCCAGGACTCGTTTGAGTCCAGGTTATCGCTACCAGTTGGCTTGGATAGGCTAGTAAAAACAAATCTGTGTAGAGCTGCCCTCTCTACTTCTTTGCTTCAAAATCTCTTTGAGTTTCTGTATTTGAACAAGTCCCATCAGCTAGTATGACGTGAAAGAATTTTAAGAGTATGAAAAATATGGTAGGTAAAATTATGTAGACATGTTCTTAGATATGTTCTTTTTTTTTTTTTTTTTTTTTTTAACATTTGTAAAATGATATATAAATATATATGCATATATGTGTATTTGCTTACAAAAATGTTATTTTTTATATATATATATACATATATTTTAAGAGGTGCTTAGATTACCTAAAATATTATACGGAACCCACTCGGATTCCCATGTTGCCCACCTCCCACACCTCCCACCACATCCAACACAAACATCTCCCATAGTGTGGCCCACCAACCTCAATGAACTTACACCTCCTGGAGCCTTGCCACCAACCATAGACCACAGTTCACACTGTAGACCACACTCTCTCCCACTCAGTTCTGAGTGGTGTGTGCTGATTTAAAATGGCCTACATCCATTGCCACAACAGTACTCAGGACAACCTCCAACTCCCAAAGAAGCCCCTGTATTTCAACTGCTCATCCCCTCCCTACCCAAAAAACTGTCAAGTGGCCACTGGCTCCACCTCATTGTTATAATTTCTTGCATTGCAAGAATCACCATATGTGAGCAAGAGAATACCATCAAGTCCACTCTAGTCCATAGTTCTTCCCCCAATCCAGAGGCGACTGGGATGGTGATGTCCACTCCAACTCCAAGTGAGAGAGGGCTTATATCCCATGGATATGGTGGGTGGGATGATCCTGCCTGCAGATGCAGGCCCTCTCCATTCCCTGGGATGGCCATTTCCCATCGTTGTCTCCTCACCAGGTGACTTGGATGAGTCCATTGAGCTGTAGGGTAGGAGTTGCAGCTCCACCTAGATTTCATGCACACCTGGCACATAGGTAGGTGGGAGGCTCCAGTCTCTGGAAGTATACCTAAGAAACTCCAGCATCACATGTAGGTTTGAATAGAAGGGACTGGTGAACCATGTGCAGGGAGGACTTATTTGAGTCTAATTCTGTCACTCTCAGGAGCACAGATTACAAAATAGAACCCACTGATAAGGCATCAGTCTCTGGGGCTATCCCCCCTTATATAAGACCAGGGTGTCTCCGGAGCTCTCAGGAACCCCACTGAGTGGGGTGATAGGCACTTAGATGTTCTATGAGCTCCTACTGAGGTGTGCGTAAGAGTTACCTCTGGGATGACCTCCCGACTCTCTTTGAAGTCTCTTAGCCACATGTTCTTAATCCACATTGATGTGCCTGTGAACCCATTGTAAATAAGACTTTTTTATATTATTTTTAGTTAAGATTGGGCCCAATTGAAAGAGGGTGCATCTTAATCTGGATTACCGGAGGTTTTATAAAAGCCAGAAACCTGAAGTCAACACAAAATTGGGGAGAGCAGAAGTAACAGGAGACACCATTCTGTGATAGGAAAGGCAAGGAACTCCAAGGGCTGCCAGCAGCCAGCACTAAAACTCTACAGTCTTTGAGGAGAAAGCCAGCCTTACTAACATTTTGACATTGAACTTCTGGCCTCTGAAGCCATAAACCAGTAAATGCTTGCTGTTTAATCCAACCTATTATGGGTATTTGTGATAGCAGCTCAGGCAAACTAAGACAGCAATTTTCTGGAAAGAATAGAGACATTTTTTAAGTTAGCAAAGATGTATGTCTAGACTTGTTTAATCCATTGTTTTTCACTGTTACCTGGAATTATGCATAAAGAAAAACCCACTTTTTCCCCTTTGAAATTTATTTCTCACTGTTATCATATATTGATAGTATTTTGATAGCATAAAATTGTAGTGATTGCCTCTGAAAGACAATTGTGGAGCCCAGAAGGGGAAAGAGGAAAAAGAAGCAAAGAAGCTGTAGAGTGAGTTGTTATGTGGTCCATCTGGGGAATATAGGGTCAGGCTCAATAGAAGCAGTCAGCAAATGACTGCTTTATTACTTATAGAGCACATGGGATTTAAAAGACCAGGGGAAGAGATCCCATGGTGACTGACCTCTCAGGGAAGCCAAGTGCTTCGGTTGGGGTCAGTGGATGGCAACTCCCCACACCGCACTTTGCAGTGAAGAGCAGAAACACCTCTCCTGCCTGAGAGTGGGTATTTATTCCCAGGGGGGACGGGGCCTGGCCACTGAGCACAAAGCATGTATCGAGCAACCTTTATGCGGAGTGCCCACCGTGATAAGCAGCTGGGACTGCTTATTCCTGGTTTTGAGTTTAAGGTGTGAGGTTGCTCTGTTGATGGCCAATCCATTAACCCTAATGTCTCCTGCAGGCTGTGAAATGGAAAAATATTGAAACATCTGCAAGAGAGGGGATGGGCAAGGGCAGGAGATGGCTGCTAGGTGTATAAGTGACTTCCCCAACAGAGGACAAGGAGGGAGTTTGGAAAAATAGGAGTAGATTTTTCTAGTGAATCAAAGAGAACCCATGAAATGCAGCTGGGGAAGGCTGTGTCCAGAGGAAAGCTAGTCTTAATCATTTGAAAAACTCAGAACATGGGTCTGTTCGATTCTACAAAATGAATTGAGAACTAGAAAGGTGTTTACCCCAAAAGAGCACCTGAGTGCGACTTTCCTGCTTTAAAACAGGAAAACAATGACAGGCATTACAAGAAAGGTGCCTTCATTCTAAGAGTCTTACTTCCATGGGCTCACTGTCATTTCATCTCTTTTTACATCCTTGTTACCAGTACTGCAGGGACACATCATGCATAACATACACCCTGTTCTTAAATAGCTCTTCAGTCCCAATTGCCTTCTGGGTTCTCAAGTCCTCTGATCTGAGCTAGACTTCCAAGACTACTTTAGTGTAAGGTTTGTTCTAGGGATAGAACGGAATGCCTCACCTCTCCATTCGGCCCCACACTGACCTACTTGCATTCTTACCACTCTGACGACATCAAAAGGGAGCACAGCCCTTCCACTGCTGTCACTTAAGGCTCCACCATGTTTCTAACCCTAGCCCAGCACACCACCTTCTCCCTACACCAGGACCCTTGTCCCAAGTCAAATACTCTCCTGACAATGGGGCTATAGGAGTCAAGGCCTTTGATTCTCCCTGGACCAGGGATTATCCATTAGAAACCAGTGAGTCCAATTCATCCCCACCTGCCTGGTGTTAGGCATGATTAGTTAATTGTATTTCGTATTTTTCATTTGAATTTGAATGCCTTTAAGTGCTCATTGCCCCACCCACTTAGGCAGATGCCACCATTCATTCATTCTGTTTCCCTTGGCCAGATTCAACATTTAAGTCATCTCCCTGGGCGCTTTAAATTTAAATTAGGGTCTCCTACAACTAGAAGTTACAGTAGTTCACTATATCTAATTACCTAATTCTTTTATGAAGAATAAATTTGAAATAATAACTCTTGAAAAATGCCTACAACTCTGCCTGGCAAAATTTGTGGTCCACTCTGAAGTAAATAAATATTTGCTACTTTCCTATTTTCTGTCAAGGATGAGACAAACTTAGGGAATTCTACGGATGGAGAATGGTGAGTGGCACATGTACTCTCAGCAAGGCACCAAAGACAGTTTTGCCTTCTCTCGTTTTAGCTTCCTGTTCCCCCAATGTACGTATGGAAAAAGGCTTTTTCTTGCAACAGCATATATAATGTCCTCAACGCACTCACATATGTGTTTCTGGATGCATCCATCCACGTTGTCAGCCAAGTATCTCAGTAAGAATGGAAAGATTTGTGAGAGATTTCTTACTAGAGAAAGGCAGTATATTTAGTTGCCATCAGAGTTGGCAGCTTTGCAGAAGAGAAACTACTTGAGTTATGTCTCTTTGTCCTTAAAATGACATTAGAATAAACTAATTATTAATATATTGGGATATCATCTTTCCCACACACACAGTTATACACAGGTACAGAGTTGCATATACATACTCATTGTCATTTCTTCTTTTGATCTGTTTTGAAAGTGGGTGTGGCAGAATTCTGTTTTCTAAAAATGGACCCAGAAATATTTCTGGACCACATGCTCTTCCAGAAGCTTGCCATTTCACATCAAGAAGAATCTATTTTCACTTTCCTTCAACCTGGGCAGGCTTTTGTAACTGCTTCAACAAAGAGAATGTTGCAGAAGAGATGCTGTTTATCTCCGAGGCCAAGTTGGGACTATTTAAAATCTGCCTACCCTGGCTCACTCTTACTCTCACTCTTTCACCCCGTCTTTCTCTCTCTGTCTCTCTCTGGTGAGTGGGAAGAGATGTCAGATGATTTCTGCACCAGGGTTTTTTAAATTATTTTAAATTTATTTTTTTAGGGAGGGTATGAGTTTACAAAACAACCATGAATAATGTGCATCACCTTTCCACCAACACCTTACATTGTTGTGGAACATTTGTTACAGATTATGAAAGAACATGATCAGATGATTACTAACTATGGCCCATAGCATACACTTGATTAATTTTTTCCTTAAACTCCCTATTTCCACACCAGCTTTCGATTCTTCCAGTTAAGACCCCAGACTGGTGCAGAGAAAAACCATCCCTGCTATGCCTTGTCCAAATTCCCAACAAAAAGAGTCCATGATCATAA
This sequence comes from Tolypeutes matacus, assembly GCA_026826555.1. Lineage (NCBI taxonomy): Eukaryota > Metazoa > Chordata > Mammalia > Cingulata > Chlamyphoridae > Tolypeutes > Tolypeutes matacus. The sequence continues at coordinate 2,167,001 of JAKSZT010053792.1, read as the reverse complement.
TAAATGTGTGTTTTACACTGCTAAATTTGGGGGTAGTTTGTTTTATAGCATCGACAATCAGAGCAGAGGAAATGGCAGTTTTAACAATATATATTCCAACCATCTATGTGTTTCAAAAACCTATAGTATTAATTTGCTGAGGCTTCCTTAACAAATTACGAAACACTGGGTGGCTTAGGACAACAATTTATTTTCTCACATTCTGAGGGCTCGTGGTGTGAAATCAAGGGGTCGGCAGAACTGTAGTTGCTCTTTGGTCTATGGGGTTCTGTGATGGTTAGGCTAATGTGTCAACTCAACCAGGTGATGATGCTCAGTTGTTTGGTCAAGCAAGCACTGGGCTAATTTAAATACAAGGACATTTCATGGACTTTAATCATCAGTGAGTTGATTGTATAGATGACTGTTTAGATCTACAATCAACCAAGGAGATTGTCATCAGCAATGAGTGAAGTCTTATCCAAACAGGTGAAGGGGAAGTGATTTCAGCATTCAGGAAAAGAATTACTAACTCCACTTCAGACAGCCAACTTCTCCTAGGAACTCTTCAAGGACCTTCATTGGACCTTCATTGGAGCGTCTGGTTTGTAGCCTGCCCTGCAGAATTTGAATTCGTGCATCCTCACTGTCACATAAGAGAATCTTTTAAAATCTCAAACTATTTACAGATATCTCCTGTCGGTTCTGTTTCCCTAGAGAACTCTGACTAATACAGGTTCTGGCAGTGGCTTGAAGCAATCAGCGGTGTTCTTTGGCTTATAGCATAACTCAGTGGCTGCCTCCTTCACCTGTCTGACTTCTCTCTGTGTTCTAATTTCTTCTTCTCATAAGGGCACCATTCATATTGGATTATGACCAAACCTAATTCAGTTTACCTTATCTCAACTAAAATCACCTTCAAAGAACATGTTTCTAAATGGGATCACATTCATTGGACCAGGGCTTGGGACTTAAATACATCTTTTTGAGGGACACAATTCAACCCATAACACCTATGTAAAAAAAGCTCAGGCCATTTTCACACTGGAAAAAAGCAGTACTCTGAAAGGAAAGATAATTGTCAAAATAGCCTCAGATGGTAACTTTATGGTGAGAATCTAAGAGACAGTAGAAAGCATTTAGCCTCATATTTGCCCAGAACATGCATTCTCATAAAAATTGTCTTGGTATGTATTCATCTAGGCTCCAAGCAATGCCAGAGCTAATAAATGTCCCCTGGTTAATTTTCAAGATTCACTTGTTGCTGGAATTCTTACCAACAGTACACCAGTGCTATTGTGGGAAGGATTTATTTGAGGCTATGAAAATTTCCAGCCAGACCTCATAGCCTTCCAATACCCTGCAGGGTTGATAAGTGGGTTACATGAACATGACTTAATTTTTCTAAGAAAATGTCTGTCCATGCTACATCTATCAGGATACTTGTTCCCTTATTATTCACCTTGCATGTCGTAATCTTACCTATTGTTTAAAGTCTAACTAAAACCCAACAAGATCAACAAAGAATTTACAGATGACAAGTACCAGTCTAGATGTGCTAGGACATATATCCTGGGTGTGGACAGTCTGGGAACATTTTCCAGTCCTCAGTTCTTCAGTGATTGGAATGAGCGTACGAAGGCCCACTTTAATCCACTCATCATGTATGGGGAAGGCCATGGTCCTTTAATTTGACAAAGAATATCAACTGCATATTCATAGGTGGTCTAATGAGTTCACTTCAGAAATTACTGTTCTTGGATCTTACTCCTAAATAACCCAAAGTTCTTATTTAATTGTTATTTCCCTCCCTAATAAACCACCTTCTCCAAATTATTTCAATTATTTTGAAATAATCATCTGTTGGACGATTAATCTTTGAGTTACATTTATTCTTTATTAACTTAATAGCACAAAATATCATCTTTCTTTATTATACTACTTAGAGTAAAACATAAATAATGATAATGTTTCAAGATAGGGTTACAAGAAAATTAATGATGAATCTGTAATGAATAGGCAATTCTGAAGATAGCTGATTTGAAAAGAAAAACCCTTGTGAATCAGATTTATACATTTTATGTTTGATATCTAGGTAAAACTGCCAAGGAGAAAGAGATAGAAAACCTAAACTAAGAAATGAGATCAAGCATACAAACATAGTTTTGAGATTTGTTTCTACAAAAATGGTAGCTGAAGTCATAAAAACGAGTTAGTTCTCTCAAGGAGAATGTAGAGCAATAAGAATCTCACTTATTTCATGATACATTTTCTATTGTCCTCAATTCATTTAAACATTTTATTGTCACCTAATTTTATGCATGTTTTTGTCTACACATATTAAACTGCTTTCCCAACAACCCTAAAGTTTTAGACATCATAGAAATGAGCCATTCATTCCAATATATTTGTTAATAAAACAAAATCCTCTAAGACCCTAAGAAAACTAATCAGTACCCTGAATCTTTCTCATTATTTTGAACTTCTGCTAAAGTTCCCAAAGGAAAAGAGAGTGTCCTATATATTGTATAGAATGTCTGAGCCAGGCACTATTCCGGGCACTGGGATTTTAGGACAGAATAAAACTATCAAAAATCCCTGCCTTTCTGAAGCTCACATTTACTGATGGAGGTTGATGGAGACATACAATACACAAATAATCGCTTTAAAATATATAGCATGTCAGATGTTGCTATGTGCTATTGAGACCAGTAAATTTGGGAAGGACATATGGGTTACAATTTTAAATAGAAGAATAGCACAAGCTTCACTGAGAAATGGCAATACATAAAGACCTGAAGGATAGGAGAGCCACCTGGGAGAAGAGCAATTAGGCAGAAGGAAAAGAGTGCCCTGGCATGGGAAGGTGACAGGCATGTTGGAGCAATAGCAAGGAGGACAGTGTGGGTAGGCTGGGTGGGGAGAGGGAGCCAGGGAATTCAGAAGGGTGGGGGAACGGTGAAAGCACGATGGCGAGGGTGTTTGGAGCCATTGTAAGGACAATGACTTTTACTATTTGTGAGATGGGAAGCATTTAGAAGATTGTGAGCAGAGGAGGGGGATGAGCTGGCTTACATTTGAATAGGATTCCATTTGGCATCTGTGTTGAGAAAATATGTATGGTGTAAGAAAGTTATTGTAATAATCCTGGCAAAATTAGAGGTAATTAGGACAGGGTTATTTATCCAGGATAACTAAAGAGATTTGATAACAGGAATTACAAAGATGATTGATATGTGAGCTCAATAAATAGAAAGGAATAATAAAATATTTCAGAATATATTTGCCCTACAAGCAGAACTGGTGACATACGGTCAATATTAAGTTGCCCTGGTATCATGGGGTTAGATTAGAATAATATCTTACATCTCAACTAGATTGAAAATATCTTAAGTTTACAATAAATCCTTTGTAAATATTTATTCATTTGAATTTGATTTTGAAGTTGAAGCATATTAATATATAGATCCACCACTTCTTTGGGCCACTTGTTCATTCTCTTACTGACACATAACTATTCATCCTTTATTTGAATTTTTAAAAGTATTCAACATGATATCTCATAGATAATTAAAATTTTTACTACTATAAATACTGAATCAACTATATATTGCTAGCATGAACTATAGCATGTGGATGGTGATTTCTTTTTTATTCTTCTCTAGTATGAAATTATTTTGGATAGAACTATAGGAAAAGAGTATTTCCTACTCTTTAATAAGAAACATTACTATTTATCAAATTTCTAAGCTACTGCTTGGAAAATATGTTGTAAATGTCTGTTCCTTGAAATATGAAGTGAATATCAGAATCAAATTCAAAAGTGGATCACTGCAAATTGAATTCTTTTTTTTTTTTTTTAACTGTGTTATAAAGAATCCCAGTATTCATATGAGGAGTTAATATAGGCGTTGGGAGGGAGGGGAAAGCAGAGGAAGAAGAGGAGGAAGAGGAAGAGGGAGATTTTCCAGACTGAGCATGTCCCTTGGTCTAAATGACTTTTGTATCATCCAGTGCTTTGGATAATTTGTATCAATCAGTCTCCACTGGTGTGAGTAATGAGAGGGTTTGAGGCAGATTCTAATCTGAAAATGAAACAATTCATTGTGATGCATGTAACTCAGGTGTTAACAACCTTTCAGTGTCAACCTGCATATCTCTATACTATAGGAATGTGGCAAAATAATGGAGCATAGTGGAAATAAATAAAGAACACTAGGCAATAGGGAAGATCTTTCAAACAAAAATATATCCCTCAGGTAGCCCACCAACTAGCATTTCACCGTGAATTAATTAGTACCTCTTTTTAAATGCAGATGATCCCTGAGGAGATTAAGCACTGGTTTCAGAGTCAAATATATCTGGGCATGAATTCTGGCTCTTCCATTTAGTACTCAAGTGACCTTGAGAATGTAGTCATTATTTATCAATTGATTTTTACAGAGACTTGCTCCCTTCAATGCAGTGGAAAATACCTGCTGCTGTTGTTTATTAATTGCAAATAGCTTTTCTCCTTCTAAAGGACACATTCTTTTTGACATTCTCATTCTTCCTCTCCCTCCCTCCTTGTCTCTCCTTCTCCTCCTCCACCACCTCCTCCTCCTCCTCCTTTCTTTTTCTTCTTCTCTCTCTTACAAGCTTTATAGTCTTTCCTTGGAGAGTTATCTTTCACTTTATTTGATGAGACTAGTCATTTCCAAGCAAAAAATTAACTTAGCATCTACCACATCTTAGTCACTATTACACAGACACGCGCGCACACACTCACGACACATTATACGGAATTGGTTCGTGCAACCACAGGAGCCGGTAAGTCCAAATTCTGTAGGGCAGGCTGCAAGCTGGAAATTGATAAATTTGATGTTGCAGTTGGGTCTAAATTTCCCAGGGGAAAGAATTTTGCAGCAATTCTTTCTGTCTTCTGAAATCATCAGTTCTGTCTTTAAGACCTCCAACTGATTGGATGAAGAGACTCCGTCAATTTCTGGAATAGATGTTTAAAAATTTTCCTTTGCTGACTGTAGGTGCAATAAGCCATAAATTCAATCAACTGATTACAGGTGCAAATCTACCTACTAAATACCCTCTGTAACACTCAAGCAGTACTTGTTTGACCAAACAACTGGACACCATAACCTAGCCAAGTTGGCACATGAAATTAACCATAATGTTAAGTATAGTCTGATGGGACAATAGAATATTTGAAAAGTCTTAGAGCTTTGGCTCATATGTGATCCATCCTCCTGCAGCGTCCTTGTCTCCTCTGGAGAGTTCTCTGCTGCCTATTCCTCTAAACGTGGGAGTTGGTGATGATTTGGTAGAGTATGGGTTAGGTCATACTCTGAGGAGTTTCCAGGTGGAGCAGAGCAGTGGCCATCCAGCTTAGATTCATGTGCATTCAATGGCTGATGGAGGAAGCCTCTCACCCACCCCAGATCCAGTTATCTGTAGCATCCTGGAGCCAAGGTTGCAGTAACCTTGGCTGTGGTCCCTCTGCTGTGGGTTGGGGCAGTGGGCCTGAGAAAGCAAGAGACTAGCTGGATGTCTCTCCTTCCACTGGGGCAGAGCACCTTGGTCCTGTGGCTGCTGGAAGGAGGATACCAGGAGCCAATGAGCACCTACACACTGCACATGGGACATGAGCATGGAGTGGTGGGATGAAGCCCCCAGGAGCCTGTGAGGGCCTTCACATGGAGCACCCCACAGCTGAGGGAGCATCACATTAAACAACAATTAAAAACAGCACAGCAGGTGAGAAAGATCATGAGAGGAAGGAAAAAGCTTTATATCTGAGTACCATTAAGAACACTCTTTCCTGCATTTTGAACAGGAGACCCTGCATTTTCGTTTTTCACTGAGCCCCCAAAATAATGTAGCCAGTCCTGCAGAGAAATAAAGGACAGTCAGATTATTTAGGGCCTTATAGTCTCTTCACGACAAGGGTGTTCCTGCAGGGTTTTGAGAAGAGTAGTGACATGGCATAATTAAATGTATCTTTTAAAAGGTTCCTGCCATTGTGTTGAGGAAGAGTGATAGCCGATAGATAGGTTAGGAGGTCATTTGCAATCCAGGTGAGAGATGGTGGAAGCTCAGACCGGATGAAAGTGGAGCTGGTGAGAAATTGTCATTTTTCAGGATCCCCTTTGAAGGTGGGGTTAAGATCATTTAATGATGGATTGAGTACGTGTGTGGGTTAATAGATATATACAATTTCCAAAATGCAATGAGCTGTTAACTTCTTTTTTTATTATTGTGGGTAAAAATCAAAATTTTCACAATACATACCAACATTTGCAAAATGATATATAAATGTATATATGCATATATGTGCATTTGCTTACAAAAATGTTATTTATGTATATATATAAATATATTTTAAGAGGTGCTTAGATACCCAAAATATTACATGGAACCCACTGGGATTCCCATGTTGCCCACCTCTCACAGAGGAGCTGTTAACTTTTGATCTGTGTATATTCCCTCATGGAAATTATGCTTCAATAAAAAATAAAAGCAAAAACAAAAGCACTGTGCAGAACAATTTATTTGGTTTGCCACCATGTATAAAGGAAACAAGGAGGGCTATCTTCTATGGACCAATGCTCTTCTGTGAATGAAATAACAACTTCTGGAAGGAAACACAAGATACGTATAAGAAAATTAACCTGCTCAGGGGCTGGATCAGGAAATGAAAAGAAAAAGAAAAATTTTCCCTGAATACACTTTTATAATTTCTAAATTCTTTAACCATGTGAAATATAAACCTGACAATATGCTAAATAAATATATTTTAAATTAGCTTTATGTGTTTGGTAGATGTTTAAAAAGTTTCCTCCATCTGGTATTAAGTAAGGAATAGAATATATCCAAGCATTTTCAATAACAACAACAAAAAAATTTCTGGTCTGGGGTAGCAGCAGGTATTATAAATAACATTCTCTGGGGTTCTTCCATCCATTCAAAAAACATACGCAGGACAGGAACAAGTGGAAAAAAAGAAGAGCAAAAACATTAAAAGATGTTTCTTTTTTACATTTGAGAAAGAGGCAAGGAAGCTTTAATCAAATATAGAGGGGAATCAGAACATTGCACTGTCTTTGGCAAAATCTAAAGAGGACAAACACAGGAGTAATTTCCTAGAAAAGTAAATGGACATAAAAAAAATACAATAGGGAGCAATCACCACCTAAGGTGATAAAAGCAAGCAGCATGTGCCAGGCAGAGAACCTCCACCCTGCCTGGACCAGACCCCTTGTCCCATCTGGCTGAACTGCTGCCATCTCCCTCTTGCTCTTCCTGTACTCTTTCCCTTCCTGTACTCTTTCCCTGTGCTCTTCCCGATATGCCACCACCCCAGAGTAACATTTTAAAACTATTAAGCAGGTCATTTCACTATCCTACTTAAATCCCTTCGAAAGCTGTAACATGGCCAGTGGTGACCTGGCCCGCTTCTACCTCTGTAATCACTTCCTTTTGCACTACTGTACTACTACGGCCACATTGGTCTTACTTCTTTCTCTTGCATCAGGGTCTCTCCACATGCTGTGGGGTTTTTTGTTTGTGTTTGTTTTTGTTTTGTTTCTAATGCTCTGGCTAAATCCCAATCACACTTCAGGTCTGAATGAATATGCCGTTTCCTCAGAGCGACCTTCCATGTGATTCTAGTCTAAGCTGGTAGTCCCTGTTATATCTCTTAGCAAAAGTTTACTTTCACTTAATGACATTTATCATAATTTATAGTTTTATAATTACTTATTTAGCATCTGACTTCTTGAGTTGTCTGTTGACTAAAGTAGCTTAGTAACCATGTCTGTTTCATTCTCCTCTGTTTATCTCAAACCTGGCTCAGTGTCAGACATGGAGAAAAGCTCAGTTAATAGTTGTTGAATGAATGATAACCTAGTATCAACCTCTTCTCCTTTCCTTCAAAAGTTCCTTTTATTTAGACAAGTGTTGTCTAATGTGAGCCCACAAGGTGAGCCACCTAAGTCATTTTAAATGTTTAGTAGTTACAATGAACAAAAACAAAGACACAGGTGAAATTAAGTTTAATAATTTTTTTAAAAAGTTAAACTAATGTATCAAAATAATGAAGCTAGTGACTCCTATTCTGGGCAGCACAGCAGCTACAATCTTTGAGCTGAAGAGGGTTGTCTCCCATCTGCCTGGAGCCATTCACCTGACAGCTTCTCTTCCGGCCTTCTCCACCCCCCTCCCCCCCTCCCACCCCCCGGTTCTTCCATTTCCCTGTGAGCCACCTCTTACTTCATGGTGCTCACTGAGTAGAACTTTGGCATATTGCCTCCCATTTGGATGTTGCCATTTTCCTTTTTTTTTTTCTCTTTCTCACACACTACCTATGGCCATGTGGATGTACTCAACTTTCACAGAGAGCAATCAAAGTCACTAGGCTCTGATGAGTTATTTCAAAATTACTCACACAAACGGATAAATTTAATATTCCTTAACTTACTATTATTCCTATTTTGTCCCTGGCAATTTAAGAGAATTGCACAGGCAAAATAGCTTAATATTTCCCAGAGATCTCCCTTGAGTGCCTAAGTTAGACCCTAGACCCACTTCCATTCTGAGTCCACTCTCATCTCTGAGAGGGTTTGCCTCTTAGTGTCCACAGGATAAATCTCTGTTCCCCCATAGGGCATCTACTCCCATCCCGCAAGTCTATAGCAGTGGCTTTTAATAGAGGAAATAACATGCTCTAAGTGGTATTTTGGAAATCTATGGGAACGATTTTGCTTTTCACAATGACCTGCATTCAGTGGCAGAAGCCAAGCCCTGGGGAAGTCAGACACAGCTGAGTGTATCTCCCAGCCCTGCCAATCCCTTCCCCGTGATTCTTATTGTGGTGCAGATGTTCCAGTCCTTTCTATTCTCCAGCCTCAGGGTGAGAATAGGTTAGGTCTAATGGAGGTGCCTGGCCATACCTTAAACCCAAAACCCAGGAACCAGCAGTCCCCCTCCTAGTCAGGATGGGAATAAATACCTCACCTTGTGGTAGCACAGATTTGCTTCTCTTTTCCCATTCGGGGTGAAGCAGGAAGAGATGCCGTCCAAAGACACTCAAATAAGCATTTGGCCTCCCTGGGACACTGGCCACAATGGGATCTTTTCCCCTGCTCCTTTGGACCCTTTGCTTTGTGCTGCGTAAATAATAAAGTGGTCATTTGCTGTAAGTTTCTGTTGTGCCTGAGCCTTTGTTCCCACAATACACCATACAGCAACTCGCTCCACACTGTTTCCTGGATTTCCTACAAAGAGTACTACTGTCATGTATGAAAGAATTGCTCCAATTTTACCGGATGTTCAATGACCAATTTAATATTCATGTTGGCATGGAGGTGGAAGACATGTAGTTAGAGGGAAGAGATGTTCTTAATTATGAGGAGGGATATTATATTAAAAATGGTGACTATTTATATTGGAGTATAGAATATAGAACCAAGAAAACAATTTCTTAGCAATATTTTGGTTTACAATCAAATTTAAAATGTAGTTCATATCACTGTTTGGTAAATTGTCCCATTTTGTTTTCAAGTTTTGAATAAAATTAGGCTTCTGCTTCAGAAAGAGAAAAAAAAACAAGAATTGTTCAAATAGCCAGTTGGGATGGGGTAGAGGGTGAGGGAGAACAAGCTGGCTAACTTTTGTATCATACACACACACATGCACAAAAGACTTATGAATTGATCTCATTGCTGTCTAGGTAAACTAACATGAAATATCTCTGTTCTGCTTGCATGACTTGAAATTATTATACATAAATATAAAATATATTTGACATGTAACTGTAATCTTCTTAAAGATAGCAATGGTTGAGAAATATTTGCATGTATGTGTGAAACTTTGGGTGCTTTTTCAGAGCAAGACACCTTTTTGTAGAGCAATTTTGACACCTGAATTAACATTTTCATATAACTGATAATTCAATGAGGGTCAAGGTTGAGGGAGGTAGGGCAGAGAGAAGATAAAGGAGAGCAGTCAGGTTGTAACTTACCAAGCTATTTATTTGATTTTTCACCCAGTAGGTAGAGGCAAGAAAGGTGCCTAATGTTCTGAATTTCATCCAAGTTCACTCTGCTCCAGATCAGCGTGACCTTTTAAAGCTAGAAAGCACATATCTAATAACTAATAGGGCAGGCTGGCTCCTTTACTGACTTTCTGCATGCAGGTGTTAAGAGCATGGGCTCACTGGCAATGTCACCTGTGTGTTTCAAGCTTCTGTTGTGCACCCGGTGCCACTGGGAGGGCAGGGAATGGAAATTGAAAAGAAGGACATAAAGCAGCAGGGCTCCAATGTTCTGACTCCATAGGACCTGTCAGCCATCTGGCTCTCTGAGTGCTCCAGAGCGCACATGCATGCACACGCTTGCACAATTTCCATGGGACCTCATTAGGTCACAGGGTTTCATTTCTGTCAGTGCAGATTGACAGAACCTGCAGTTGTCTGCCACCCTTCAAATTTAATAAATTTGTTATAGAAAATGATGAGAAATTCTAGTTATTAAAGCTTTTCTTTAATTGGTACTAAATTAGCAAAGAAAAGGTAGCAAGTGGATAACCCCGTGGGGTCATGGAAGCTTTGTTGGTTAGAGCTAGAAAGGAGCTAAAGATCATCTAATCCAATGCTCTGTTTTTATGACCAAGAAACATGAAGGCCACAGAAGTCGAAAGATTTGCCCAAGATACCAAGGACCGAGAGGAGTGGTACTTAGAGGAGGGTACCCAGGTCATGCTACTCCCACCCCAGACTCATATCTACCCAACCAGAAGACACATGGATTCTGAAGGGCAAATGGACTTTTGTGGGAAAAGAAATAGATGGCCACTATTATCCCCACACTGCAGAGGTTGGGAAAATAGTCTACATTCCCTACTGATAAGATAGATGGATGATTCTTCACTATGGCCTATGAAGGGGAGTTGTTTAAGTGCCCTGATTTTAATGTTTAGCAATACACTATTCATTTTAGGTCATGTTAAGTGACAATAAGATATTTCAAGAGCATTTCTCAATTGATTTAAGTGTCAACAACTATGCAATAATAATTAATATTTGTGTAACTCATTTAGACCATGTTTGCATTTTTCGTAAATAATGTCTCAAAGTTCTGTAAATAATATCTAATTTAATTTTTTGCAGAAGACTTCCAATTTGATTTATTCCTTTCATTCCTCCTTCTTAAAGGAATATAAGAATATATAACTTACATAAGAGCATAAGACAGAATACATAAGGTATAAGGAAACCACTGTTTCCATATATTATTTTGTACAAATTTAGAATAAATAACAATCTATATTATAACTCAGAAGTTGCTTTATGAAATTAAATGACCTATCTATATATCTATACAAAAAGATAGATTTTTTTTTTATTATGGGTAAAAATCAAAATTCTCACAATACATACAAACATTTGCAATATGATATATAAATATATATGCATATATGTGTATTTGCTTACAAAAATGTTATTTATATATATATATACACATATATTTTAAGAGGTGCTTAGATTACCCAAAATATTACACGGAACCCACTGGGATTCCCATGTTCCCCACCTAAATGTATAAATCCTACACATGACTGCTAAATGTTGAAAGTATATATATATATTATATATATATGCTTATTACATATATGTATATTTTGATGTGTCTTGGTGTCCAAAGTTTCTAAAAGGCTGCATCATCATAATTTAAATAAAAATGCAATGTAGAAATAGACTGGCCCAAGTTTTATTATTAAGAACTACTGAAAAACCTTCTTCTTTCCATAGTTGAGCAATATTTTTTTCTTATTTCTACTTACATGGAAACTTGGGAAGAGATTTCCATTTATGTTTACTACAAGCAATACTCCTTGTTCATCTGGGAGGCATAGAACACATCAGAACATATGTTCAAGATTTCACAGGAGAAAGGAAATTGTTAATATGATAGTCAAACTATAAACATGCAGCTAAAACCCCTTTCTGTATTTTAGCTCCACAGAGAGATTAGCTATTTTGGTAGCATTACAGAGGTCATTTTAGTTTGTATCTTTAAAGAAAAGGGTTCTGGGTGATTATTTCCCTCCTCCTTTAAGAAGCCAAAAAATAAGAAACTCTATAGTTTTCTCTCTAGTTTTCTTTCATAGTATATGTATCATCAAATTTTTCTGATAAAATTTATTTTGGTTTATGTATGTATGTGTGTGCATGTGTGTATGTGTCTCTGTTAAGCAAATAGTAGGATGGCTTGGTAGTTAGTAAGCATTGAAAAACAGATATTGGACAAGGTAAACAACAACACAATAGATAACCTGTGCTCAAAAATCCCAGGGAGAGATTTTTGGGGCCTCCATTGGACTAGTTCCTCACTTCCTTCATTGGGGCACACAATCATGGCAACACTGACTTCCAGCCACCACATCCTGACATTTCCTTTCCTCTTTGGCTTGTGCTTTTTGCTGTATATTTTTAAATAAGTTGAAGTGTTTATAAGTAAAATAAATTGAGCTCACCTATTTATTGATTGTCCCTTCATCTCTCCCCACAAACCATCACCGCCTTCTCAAACAGTCACCAAGTCTTTTGGACTTTCTATCTTTAAATTTTCCCACTGTTTTCTCTCTCCTTGACCCCTGCCACACTAATTAAGATTCTCTTTGCTTCTCAAATGGATTATTGGGCAGCCTCTCAAATGTTCTCCTTGCCTTGCATTCACTACATTCCAATCATTCTCCCACAATTGACAGAGATTTATATTCCTAAAATGCCAGTTTAATGATAAATCCCCTCTGCTTAAAATCTCTCACTTTCTCCCTTCTTTTAAATTAAATTCCAACTCCCCCGTGATACATTCAGGTTTCTTCAGAATTTGTCCCCAGTTTGTTCTCCTACTTCCACTCTTGCCACTTATCCCCTTCCTCCAAATCTTCAGCCCAACTACTGAAAAGTTCACAAATGTGTCACACTCTTCCGCATTTTGCTATTTTTGCCTTTCAGCTTCATCTACTAGTCTGCTTTTACCCTGATTTACACAATCTAAATTAAGTTTTCTTGGTTTTCCAAACCCCAATCTTAGTTAGAAGCCCCTGTTTTGTGTCCACAGAGCATGCTATGATTTTCTTATATCTAGTCATTCTCTCGGTATTAAATTGTCTATTTGCTCATAGCTCTTCTCCCTGTAGATACTGGTTCTTTGAACTGAGACACCAAAAACTACTTTTTTGCATCTTCTTTTAGTTTCTGAATCCCAGGTGTTTAACATAATGTCTGCTGAATAGCGACATTTCAATCATGGTTTATAGAATAAATAAATGAATGAATGAATGAATGAATGAAAGTATTATTCCATTGAACTCCCCAACATGTCACCAGAGAAGCTGTTATTAAAGCAAGACTAAGTTTAGCAGAACTACTATTCTAAGACCTTGGCAGTCATGGTGATGTTTCAGAAGAGGGAAGTCAGAGGAAAATATGTATAGGGTTTTAGAGTCTGGGCTCAGGTGGGTTCATGTGAGTCTTTCAAGGTGGGAAACTGGAAGATGGCAAAGATTGTGACATTATAGATTACTGAACATAGCAAGACAAGGGTCTTGAAGCAAGTTATGGTAAGTAAACTGTTTGATAAGTGAGCTATGGTCCTGGAAACAAGATGGTTGTCTCAACCAAACTGATTCACAGGAATTAGCTGAAGCAAAAGTGAAATTCTTTGCTGGTTTATACAGGTTGTCTCATTTTTATTCCTAATAACTGTATCATGTTGATGCAGGTCACAATTCTCAGTTCTTGCTTATCTCCTACCCCAAAGCTGCATCCTCCTCTTTTAAGCTGCCTCTGAAATTCCTTCCAGGTAAGAATAGATATGCCAACACCGAGTACCAACTCTCCTAATGTGTAAGTTGGGTTAATACCTGAAATTACCTATCAGCATGTTAAAGAAGAATTCCCTTTCTCTCCAAAGAACAGATACAAAGGGCAGGACACAAACCCACATGTACAAGAAATGCAATTTCTTTTATTTTTTCTTTCTGTATCTGAAATTATTTTGTATTTTGAGCTCCTGGTACAACTGTTGACAAGAATTAAGTCTCAGTCAATTTAGGACTCACTGTCCTCCTCCCTTGAATTTATATATTAATTCGAAGGGTTTTAATGAGTGCCAGGAGAAATCCATGTGTTGCTGGAGATGCTCCTCGGTCTGGTGGACTTTGTGCTCACTGGCATTAAATGAGATCTTCCCCTTGTCATCTGATCTCCAGTGGTCAGTCCACATAAATGGAAGCTGTTTTCTCTTCATTCATCTGCAAGGATATGTCAGGTTTGCTTATCATATCTACTTCATTCTAGTATTTGGTAAAGATATTCTACCCCACTCTCCTACATGAAACTTCTGTGGTGTCATCTCAGCCCTATCCATTCTGACATTCCAGGCTGCTGTTTCTTTAGCAACACAGTATTTTGGGAGTTGAAGAACAGGTTTGATAGCTCTGATTATTCTAATTCAACTGTTACACCAGGTACACCTTGAATTTTCTGTTCTGTGTCATCCTGTCCCTGACCCAGTAAAGTCCAATGCCCTAACCAGTGTCTCATGTGTGAAGATTCAGAGAATTACAAGTACTGCAAATGAAAAAATCATCAGTTGATATGTCAAAATATTATCCCATGAAGTCTTTTGGATCATCTGCTTGTCTCTAAGACGTTAGCGTCTGCAGTGATGTTGGTTCCTCCCAACTGCCCCTTCCACCTCACCACCTCCTGCATTGCCCCATCTCTTCCAATCCTTGAGACTCAAGGATGCTTGTCAGAGACCTACAAGAGTTACATCAATTTGAAGTCCAAAATTTCTTGATGTTAAATGCTGTAAATTTTGTGTACCTAAATCCAAATTGCCTTAGTTATTGCAGATTATATGCTAGTTTTATTTTCAAATTCTATGTCTTTGATGGCCTTAATTTGAGACAAATAAGCAGATATTACTGAACTTGCCTCGAAATTTTGGAAAAAAAAAAAAAAAAGTAAAGCCAGCTCTAAAAGATATAGCCCCAAATAGATAAAGACCCAAAAAATTGCTTCTACTTAGGATAACTCAGTTGTTCTTAAAGTGAGGTCTCAGACAGCAATATCAGTACCACTTGGGAACTTGTTAGAAATGCAAATTTGGGGTCCCATCCAAGACCTATTGAATCAGAAACTCTTGGGCCCAGCAATTTGTCCTTTAACAATCCTTCTAGCTCATTTTATTTTGATAAATTTTGAAAACCTTTGATATAAAGAAATACTCAAAATTAAACACTGACAGTTAATAAAGCTCTAGCTATCTTAGCAATAATTTACTGAAAGTCCATCATTATTTATAGAGCTTCCCTTCTGTAGCAGTTTGGCAGTTTGATATAGCTATGAATTCCAAAAATAGATATTGGATTATGCTTATAAACTGGTCTGTTAACCTGGGCATGATTAGGGCGCTGACTGGGCCACATCAGTAGGGTGTTGAGCCCCACCCCTTGGTGGGTGGGGTCTCAAAGATAAAAGACTTTGCAAAGGACAGAGTTGGAGTAGTTTTGATGTTGGAGTTTTGACTCTGGAGCCTGGGAGGCGAGCAAACAGAGGACCTTGGTCATGAGGAAGGAGAGAAGGCCCCGGGATAGAGACAAGCCCTTCACCTGATAGTCTACAGCTGGCCTTGTGGAGGAAATAGAGGAGCTGAGCCCAGAGAGAAATGGAGCCCTGGGAAGAGAGGAACCCAAGAAGCCTGAACCCTGGCAAATGTCGGCAGCTGTCTTGCTCTAACACAGGGCAACAGACTTTGGTGAAGGAAGAAACTTATGCTTTATGGCCTGGAACTGTAAGCTTCTACCCCAAATAAATACCTTTATAAAGACTGACAGATTTCTGGTGTTTTACATCAGCACTCCTTTGGCTGACTAATACACCTTCCAATGCCAATTCCCTTTAGAATTCCTAGTTATAAGTTTGTCGTATCCAGAAAGGTCTTTTTAAAGTTTTCATTTACGATAAGAGTAGTGGTATTTCACCGGCGACCAGCAAGGCCGGCAGACCCCGCCCTGCCCGCTTCTTAGGCTTTTGGTGCCTTTCTGCCCTTTTCTCTTTAGAAAGTACAGGGCACTTGCCTAAACTAACCTGATGATATGAAAGAATAATTTGGGTGTGTTGGTTCTTTAATTTTGAGGCAAAAATAAGTACTTATAACCCACTGGGCAACACAGACTTCTAACGACTAACCCAAAGCTTCTTAAAGAGCAGTTCTTGTGCTATAAGTCCTAAGCATCTGATCTCCTGAGACAGTTGGTAAAATTGCAGAGCTCTTTGTTCAACTGAAAACCTACTGAATCAATTTTTTGCCTTATATGTTTTTTTCTTTTATGTTTAAAGAAGCTTTATATTATATAATGTTACATCAAAAATATAGGGGATTCCTATATACCCCACCCCTTCCCCCTCCCATACCTTCCTCCATTAACAACATCTTTCATTAGTGGGGTACATTTGTTACAAAGGATGAGCACATATTGAAGTATCGCTACAGTTATGGATATAGTTTACATTATAGTTTATGCTTTGCACTGCACTATTTTATAGGTTTTGACAAAATGTATAATGCCCTGTATCCATCATTGCAATGTCATGCAGGACAATTCCAATGTCTCCAAATGCCCCATGTTACACCCATTCTTCCCTCTCCTTCTCCTCAGAACCTCTGGTGGCCTCTCCCTTTATAACAATGACACAAGGTCTTCCATGGCTAGAATGATAGGTCTGCCTTAGTCCATTGTTACATTCCCCCCTTATGTTTGTTCATTCCTCAACCTTGAGGATTTGGGGATGGTAATATCCACTTTGTTTCTGATTGAAAAGGAGCTTAGATATGATGGGACAGATGGATGGAACTGTCTGGCTTGTAGTTGTAGATACTCTCTGTTGGTTGGGATGGGTTTTGCTCATCATCATCCTTTTGTTGGTTGTCCTGGGTGAGTCCAATGGACTGGAGAGCAAGAGTTATAACTCTGCTGAGATTCAGGACTCAAATGGCATATAACAGACTGAAGATTTAAGTCTCTGGGACATATATTTTAAAAAGTATAGTGCTAATTATAGTTTCAAATAAGAGGGGGCAGAAAAGGGAAATTATAAATGAGTCTAACTCTGTGACATTGGGGAGGGCACATTCTAAACTAAGGCCCACTGACAGGGTGCTGAATTCCTGAGATTGTCTGCTCTTTCTAGAATGCCTAGATGTATCTAGAGTTCTCCAGGAGCCCTGCTGTTTGAGGCACTGTTTACTGTGGCAGTCAAGGAGATCCTGCTGAGATGTGCATAAGTGTAACCTCTGGAGTGACCTCCTGACTCACTTTGAAATCTCTTAGCCATAAAAACTCATTTGTATTTAATATTTCCCCCCTTTGGTCAAGGTCTTTTTCCAAATGCATTGCTAGTTGGTGCTTGGTAATAATCCCTTGGTGCCAGGAACACTCATCCCTGGGAGACATGTCCCATGTAAGGGGGCAGGTAGTGCATGCATTTACATGCTGAGTTTGGCTTAGAGAGAGGCCACATTTGAGCAACAAGGAGATTTTCAGAAGGTAACTCTTAAGCAATATATAATGCTAGACTGTTTCAATTTCACAAGAACAAGGTTCATAAGTACAAGCATCAATATCCAGGGCCTGGTGTATTAGTCTGTCCTCCTTCACTAGGCACTGCCCACGTACTTGGGAGGATTCTTGCCGCTCTTTTAGAAAAGTAGCAGTCTTCCCAGGAAGGGAATTCAATATTTTTTCAGTTATTGTGTGGGTCTCCATCCACCGAGACAGCACCCCATGACCACTTGAATATATTCATATGCCATAGAGGCATGCCCCAGATGCACCCCTCCCCACATATCGGGGGACATCCTACATCAGTGATCCTCTTCTGCCACAGTTGTGACCCTTCTGTGATCCAAAACCTCCCCCAAAAGAGAGCCAGAAAATAAATAAAAATAAGAAAATAGAATAATAAATAATAAATAGATAAATAAATAAATACAATATAAACATAAAAAATAAAAAAGCAAAATAAAAATAATTTTTTTTCAGTGTGTTTTTCATCACCATAAAATCAACTACCTTTTGAGGGTATCGCTACTGAATTTTCATTGTGAACACACTCTTGTTGCAATTTTCTTGCACACTAAATTTTGAAAGTGTTAGACCAGAGAGATGATTGGGAATTTGTGGCCAACTTATAAAACAACACTCTTAGTATCACTCAGTGCAAAACTTGACAAATTAATTTGTATAATTGTCTTACACAGAAAATATTTGGACTTTCATGTGATTTAGAATAACTTTTTCCTTGTCCTGAGATTGCACCTTCAAAGAAATGGTATGCAGTGTCTCATTAGAGTTGAGTCAAGTGAAAAATATGACTCAAGATTACGAAGATGTAGGAGTTAAAATAACTGCTACTCAGAGGTCTTCTATTCACAGGTACATATGTCAAAGACATCAAACAATACCTTTTTCTAACACAGAGTGAGAAGTTCTTTCTACTCCTGTACCTGTGAAAGTTGGGCTTAGGTGTTCAGAGTCTTAATTAATTACATGCAAGAATCTAATTAGGGGGAAAAGATGGAAACTAAAATGCGTTGTTTGGATATTTAAAAAAATATAAATGTGTGCTGTTTGACCCAATTATACTGAGTCCTAGAACAAAGCAGAAATACCTTTAAGTGAGGGCCCCCTATAAATGCACGTGTTTCTCCCCTTCTATAGTACCATCAAATCCTTGGCATGTCAATCTGGAGGTCTGAATTTACTAAATATCTTTTAAAATAAAAATTTTAAAAAATATATGTTTTAGATGTAATATTTCCAAAATATATTGAAGGATATTCTACCACATTTAACAGGGAATTCAGAATGTAGATATGTAGATAAGCTTTTACTTATTGAGTTAGCAATCATAAATCAAAGAAATGGTATGATATTGACAGGGACAGAGTTATCTACTCAGTCATCAGAGAAATAAAGAACTGTCTGCTCCTGTAACACACCCTGCTGAAGCTCATGCCTAGACTGCCAATCTGAGTTTTTTTTTCTTTTCATTTTTTTTAAAATGATACTTAGATTACATAAATGTTACAGAGAATATATAGGGGGTTCCTATATGTCCTACTCCCCACACCTCCCACATTTTCCCACATTAACAACATATTTCATTAGTGTGGTACATTCATTGCAATTGATAAACACATTTTGGAGCATTGCCACTAAGAATGGATTATAGCTTACACTGTACTTTACACTCTCTCCCACTCAACTGTGTAGGTTATGGCAAGATATATAACGGCCTGTATTTGTTGTTGTAATTTCATTTGGGATGATTCCCAAGTCCTCAAAATGCCATCGTATTATACCTGGTTTTCCCTCTCTCTACCCTCAGAACCTCCAGTGGCCACTGCCTCCACATCAGTGATATTTCTTCCATTTCTAGAATCACAATAAATCTATAGTAGAATACTAGTAAGTCTACTTAATCCATAATTCATTCCCCAATCTTGAGGATTCTGGGATGGTGGGGCCCACTCCACCTTTAGTTGAGGAGGGGCTTTGATCCCATACGGCCTGTGGATAGGACTCTCTTGCTTGCAGTTGTAGACACTCTTGGTTCCTTGGTATGTTGGTTATCCATCACCTCCTCCTTGTTAGTTGTCCTGGGTGAGTCCAATGAGCTGGAGAGTAGGTGTTGCAACTCCATTGAGATTCAGGGCCCAGCTGGCACATGGACAGCCCAAAGATTTAAATCTCTTGAACATACATCTACCAACTTTAGTACTAATTATAAGTTCAAATAGAAGGACAGGAGAGCCATGTATAGGGAAACCACAACTGAGTCCAATTCTGTCACAACGGGGAGCATAAATTCCAAAGTAGGGCCCACTGGCAAGGGACCAAACTCGGGAGCTATCTGCCCTGACTATAGTGTCTGGATGTTTCCAGAGCCCTCAGGAGCCTCGCTATTTGGAGTAGTATCTACTTTGGCTGTCAATGAGATTCTGCTGAGATAAACATAAGCATTACCTCTGGAATGACCTCCCAACTCAGTTTGAAGTCTCTTAACCATATAAACCCATTTGTCTTTACCTTTTCCCCCTTTTGGTAAAGATCATTTTTTTTTTCCCAGTTGCCTTGCTTGTTGGTACTTGGTAGCAATCCCTCGGTGCCAGGGAAGTGCATCCCTGGGACTCATGCCCCACACGGGGAAAGTTATTGTGTTTATATGCTGAGTTTGGCTTAGAGAGAGGCCACATCTGAGTAACAAGGAGGCTCCAAGTAGGTAACTCTTAGGTACCCTACAACACTAGGTTAATTTCAATTTCAAGAGCAAAGGCTCACAAGCATAGTCATCAATACCAAGGGCCCATCAATGGACCATCCTCCTTCACTAGTCCTTGCCCCTGTACTTGGGGGATTGTTGCTGTTTCATTAGAGAATGTGGCAGAGCTCCCCAGGGTGAGAATTTGATATTCTTTGGTTATTGTGTGAATCTCCGCTCACTGTGGCAATGCCCCATGAATCTGAGTTTTTTAAATTGTATTATTTAGTCCATTTGCTAATAAAAGTGAAAAATACCATGGAAAATCATGGTATTAAACCTACATTTTCTTTCTTTGTGTATGTGAGTATGCACGAGCACATGTACATGTGTGTACACTCGTGTGTGCACCTGTGTGTATGTGTAAATGTGTATGTGTGTGTCTGTGTGTACCGTAAGCAAACTTTCTGCTTTACTGTGGTTTGGAACTTCTACTGGTAGCAGCCATGTCTTATTGGAACAACTCTCTTCCCTAGCTGACTCAAATTAATCTAAAAACCTAAACCTAATTAAAGTTACAAGTCAGGCAAAACCTTGGTTCTCTCATAGTCCTGACCTTGTGACCTTTTTTAATGTACAAATTAACAGGAGTTAGCATTTATTTAGACTTGGTATGTGCCAGGCCCAGGACTGAGCTCTACATATATATCATTCCATTTAAACCACACACCAGGATACTATAATTTTATTAACCCTTTTATAAAGATGAGGAATTTGAAGCTTTAAGAGCTTGGTGTGGAGTTGGGATGCCAGCCTAGCTTGTGTGACTTCTCCCCATGGACTCTAGTGCTACTCTACCAGCAGAAAGGCTAGGATTTAGACCACAGCATTCTATATTCACTAAAACTACAAATAATTCTGATGCTCAGTAAGTGTTAAAGATGAGTAAAAGTGATTTTTGTTGTTGTTATTCTTTATTTTTGTTTTTGTTTTTTTTATTTTTCAGTAAAAGTGATTTTAAATGAGGTCTTGAAAGGGTGTCCTCTGAGTCATATACATGAACTTTATTTAATTTAAAAGAGTTAATTTTTACTTTTATCCCCTGCTTCTACCTAAATATATTTGGTTATGAAATAGCATCTTGGAGTCTAGCAACTTATCAACAAGTCCAAAAAACTGGAATTAGAAAAGG
The DNA here is from genome assembly GCA_026826555.1 of Tolypeutes matacus. NCBI lineage: Eukaryota > Metazoa > Chordata > Mammalia > Cingulata > Chlamyphoridae > Tolypeutes > Tolypeutes matacus. Next base: position 2,145,498 of record JAKSZT010053792.1, on the reverse strand, counting down.
TGAGAAGGTGTGCCTGTGTATGTGTGTGTACGTGTTATAGTAGTAGTTATATTTTCTGATTTACTGTGGGTTGTGTTTTCTGTAGAAACAGTTGCCCAAAATTGCATTCACATAATTCAGTGCCTTTATCTGAAAACACATGATAGAGCTAAATAGACCTTCTAACTGACTGATGAGAAGTGGAGGACAGGAAATCTACAAATATTAAACATTCACAATGTATCAGAAAATCAATATGATAATACTGTGATGTAAGTTGATTAAACCTTTTGAAATGTAGGTTTCCTCATCTAAAAACTGGAATAACATTTTCCACTTCAAAAATTGTTGTCAAGAGTAAATCTATCCTGATGCACTTATTCTATGTCAATTATTCAATAGCAGTTCACTCAAGGTATAGGTTGGAAAAAAATTCTATCCTATTGATAAACCTTTCCATGGGTCATTAATACTAATGCCATGTAGTTCCAAATAAAAAGATGATATAGAAAGATTTGATATTGGGGCAAATTCAAAATAAGTTCCTTTTGACATGTTTTATGCATTTTAATATAAAATAGGTAAAGCAAGATCCCAGAATAACAGCTTCTTCATTCTAATTCTCTCCAATTTGGCATTTGGTCAGGTAAAATGTTAACATTATTAAAAAAGTAATTGTATTTTAAAAGGCAGCAAGGGACAATCCATTGTATATATCTCAACAACTCACAGTGGGCCATTTATCATGATGATTAGCAGTTCCAGGTACTTTCAGTAGCTATAATACTTGTCTGAGCCTTCATTCAGAATTTAAGTTCATTTCTACCATCTAATACCACTAAATGTCACTGAACAAAGGGAAACATTATGTCCAACTGTTGCATGAAAAGCAAGAAAAATGATAAATGTTTCCACAGTTACGGGAAATAAACATAACTTGTTGGGATGTAAACCAGCACAAAAGTGGTAGCCGCGTGCCTTGGCCACCTTAAAATTGTATCTCTAAAAGCAAATAAGTGAAAGCACAAATGGCAAATAGGTAGTCAGGACAGCATTCTCTTTAGCAGTGGATTCAAGAAGAATGTCTATAAGAGGTAGACACAGAGGGGTGAAATGATACCTACATAAACACACAACAACTATCAAAAATCACATTTACATTAATAAAATTCTCAAAAAATAAGTATTAAGGGAAACCTTGACAAGAAAAGAGATCACCTGTGGCGACCCAGAGTCTGGGCTCCCCCTAATCCCACAGTCCATAGACAACTCCATGACCCTGACATATGTTAAAGGTTAACAACCTTACCCATAGGGGAAAGAATGTATATATGGTAGAATAAACCATAATCTCCTCAAAGTGGTGAAACTTCATTCCTGCGTACATAGTGATAACATCACCAGACCCCATATGTGCAGGTCACAGGACCCTAGCAGAAACTCTGTTCTCATACCCTATGGAATATCTTTGTTCTGAAACCCTTATATCACCGCTCATTTTACCATCTATTTGCAGAGTGCTACCTTCATTCTCCAGAGTGCCATCACTGGAGACTCTCTCCTGTTTTTAAGTCAAATAAAGCTTTTGTTTGACTCAGTCCCTGGTGCATTCTTTGGTCTCCTGGCTGCTCCAACCTGTGCCCTTCAGGAGTTGGGTTGGAACACAACCAAAGTGGGGAAGTTAGAGAATGACCACTTTATTTTGATTGTTGATGAGGAGTAAGGGAACAATGTATATAATTAAAGTGAAGATCCTCTTCTTAGCATCAAATGTCAAATCAATTTTCCTCTCTACTTTTCAGAACCTGTGCATTCCTCATCGTCACTGACTTCCTGAGTGCTTGCTAAATACACAGGTAGGGCTCTGTGACCCTCTGGGATAGTTCTGCGCATAGGATGCCTGTTCTAGCTCATAGGGTTACATGCAGTTAAGGATGTACAATGCACTGCAAACAAGCCTGGAGTGAGTGATAGTGTTCTAGGAACCAATTTATACTATCTTTAAAAAGTAGCTGTCTATAATGTAACTATTGCAGGATATGTTGAGGTTTCTTAGAACATCTTTAGGATTTTTTTTTTGATATAATTAAGAAAATTTGGGGGTTAAATTGTTTGTCTGAATATTTCAGAATCAATGAACCCTGATACAGTTGTAAAGAAAGGCATGTTTTTACATTCCTATTTTTTTCTCTCACCAATCCCAACATACAACATACATAAAATACATATTATGCTTAAGGATATGAAGGGAAATACTGAATGCAAGTCAAAAGAAAAAAAGGCTTTTCTATTTAGAGAAATTCAAATAGAACATGTGGAAATATAAAATATGATAGGCAAAAATTCATTGAGCATCTTAAAGAGCAGATTAAAAAGAGATGTAAAAAGTTTTGATAAACCAGACAATATATTCACAGAAATTACTCAGAATACACACCAGATAGATGGTGAGATAGAAACTATAAAAGTGAGATTATGAGACAGAAATCACAGAGTAAAAATGTCTAATATGCATAAATTCAGAGTGCCAAATAGAGAGACTAGTAAATGGAGAAGAGGCAATGTTTTTAAATATGGCTGAGAACTTTTATACAGTTAACAAAAGACAGAAAGCCTAATGGTGCCTGATGGAACAAATCAAATGAAATCCATGCCTAGACACATAACAAGATGAACTACAATTAGACTACCGCAGACTTCTCAGTAGCAACAATGGGAGTCAGAAGAGAGTTGATCAATATTTTCGAATGTTATGGAAAAATGAATGTTAACCAGAAGTATGTACCCAGCAAAATATTTCACTTCCCAAACAAATAAAAGTAATAAAGTTTGCCACAAATCAGCCTCCATTAAAAGGACTTGTAAAATACAGGCAACCAGACAAAAGAAAGAAGGAAAATAACCACAGATAGAATACTTGAGATCCAATAAGTAAAGATGAGAGAAAAAAAGAAGTAAATATTTGGTAGATATAAAAATAAATTCCCTACAAAATAATCCCTACTTCATGAGTTTTGCAATTAAGGACAAAACTATAATACCAGACTACATAATACAAGCTGCTTAAGACTGATCTAAAACATAGTATTCTAAAGAACTTGTATTCTTTGTTAGTATGAATAGATTTGATTAGGGTATTGATTAATTCATAGTTTCTTATCTTAAATATGTATATTTCAATTTTAAGTAAAAACACTAATTGAATAAAAAGAAAATCTGTAATTTTTGAACCAATAAATGATGGGCAAGGGAAAATAGTAAAACAATCAGGTAAACTCAAAATATAAAAGTAAAATCAGGGAAGCCAAAAACAAGAAGAATGGAAAAAGTGAGAAACAATGTATAAAGTAAGAGTGTAGAGAGATGACAATAATCATAGTAAGCATAAATAAACTAATCTTACTGGTTAAAAACAGAGATTGACAAACTGTAATTTGAATTCATCTCTATATATTCTTGTCTGAGAGAAATTCATGAAACATAAGAGCATAGAGATTTTGAAAGGAAAAAGATGGAAAAAATATACAAGTCAAAAGCTAACCAAAATAAAGCTAGAGTAGCTTCATTAATAACAAATAAAAGTAGACTTTAAAATAAAAGCAACATTAAGGGTAAATAGTATCATTTCTTAATGATAAAAAAAAGTTTTAATTTGCCAAGAGTAAAAAACAAGCCTAAGTTTATAATTACCTAAAGTATCAAACAATATTTTGCAAAACTAATAGAAATACACAGAGAAATTTGCAAGTCAACTATGATCAAGACGGAAATTTCAACATCTGTTTCTCAATTCTTGATAGATACAGCAAGTCAAAAAAAGTTAACTACAGAGGACTTGAAAATGCAATTAATGAGCCTGAAAGAATTAATTAATTAGCTAATTGATGCAATATGCATTTAGTTGGGCTCCTACTACGTGTCAGGTACTGTTCTAGTTGGTTCTTCTTCAGGATACTTAGAACATGCATTAGAATAAGAGCAATTTTAACATATTTTAAAGACGTGATATCATACATAAAAGTCAATACAATAAATACAAATATAATAACATGCAATTGGAAATTAAAGAAAGTTTTAAAGAACTCAAAGATTTTTTAAAAAGAAACCATAGTGGAAATTAAAAAATAGTCATGTACTTAGTACTTCAAATGGTGTGACAAAAAGTGACATATCCAAGCCTAAAGTTGGTTCTTGAAAATAACTAATAAAATATGCAAACCTCCATTAGTAATGGTCTAGGAGACAAAGAAAGAGAACTAAAATACATTAAGAATGAAAGTAGGGAGGTTTCTATAGATAGATAATAAAAAGATAATATAAAGAACTTTCTGAAAACCTAATGTATCTTAAAAATAAAAATAAATTGAATCAGTAGATTAAAACTTTCTGAGAAAGACAAGCTTCAACCTAAGTAATTTTGAACTGAAAGCTATCAAATTTCAAGGCAGAACCTTTCAATTCCGTACAAATTCTTCCTGACCAAAAAAAAAAAAAAAAAAAAAAATAAGAGAGGAAATATGCCCAACTTATGCTATGAAGCCAGTATAAACTTGAAATAAAGAAACAAACAAACAAAAACAAGGACAATATTAGGAAGGGAAATCACAGGCTTATTTCGGTTTTGGAAAAAACATGCAAAACCCCTAAATAAAATATTAGTGAGGCAAAATGCATTGGAAGTAATCAATCATGACCAAGCTATATTTGTCACATTAAAAGATGAAAGGAAAATATGATTGTGAAATTAGTTTCAGAAATATTTTTGACAAAATTCAAAACACTTATGATGAAAGCTTGGACAAGTAAGCATCTTCATGAACCTGATAAAGTTTTGATACTAAAAACATAGAGTAAAGAGCATTCTTAAGGGAAACATATGTAAAGTATTTTCTTTAAGTTTTGTAATGAAACAAAGATACTCACTTTCATTGCTTCTATTCAACATATGCAGGTCCTGGCTTACATGGGAACACAAGAGTAGATTGATTGGTTAAGTAAAGGAATGAATAATGTAATGAAAAGACAAATTCTTATTATCTGCACATGCTATGACATTCTACAAAGAAATCTCAAGAGTATCTACAGACTATTACATTCAATTAGCACTTTTTGTATAACTATTTATAATAAAGATTAATTTATGCTTATAAATATCTTTTTAAAGAGAAAATAGACTTGAAACATATCATTTACTCAATTTCTATAAAATATAAAAACAGGGGAAATTTATCTATGTGTTAGAAGTTAGGGAAGTAGTTTCACTTGGGGAAGGATATTATTGGAAGGGGACATGAAAAGAGTTTCTTGGAGCTGGCAAATCTGTCTTGATCTGAGTGTTGATACATGGGTGTGTGCAGTTTGTAAACATTCATAAACTCAGCAGTTTAAATATTTGCATTTTTATGCAAAATTATTACACTTAAATAAAAGAAAAAATGACCAAGGAAATATTTAAAAAGAAAAACCAATATGGATAAAAATTAAAATCTATGGAAATAATTTAAAGACTAAAAAATGGAGAGATGTACCATATTCTTGGATAAGATGAGCCAATCGAGAAAGATGTCAGTATAGAAAGTTTTCAATTCCAGATTGATCTATAGATTAAGTGCATATCCCACTTGGAGATGGTCAAGCTGGTACAAAAATTTATTTGCAAGATCTAAGAGCCAAGTGAATACCAAGATGCTCTTAAAGGAGAAGCATAATATCAAATATGCAATAGATGAAACTCACATATGTCAAAATCAATTTCATATAGATTAAGAATATCTTTGAGAGTGACTAAACTTCCAAACTTTCGGAAGATTTCTTAAAAAATATGGGAGAATTTGTTTTACCTTGGAATAGGAAAGGTTTTCTTAAAATTAGATAAAGTACATCAAAATAAAATATTTATAAATTTGACTTCATAACTTTAAAATCTTTTTTTGTAAAAAAAAAAAAAGTGAAATTACAAAAAAACAAAAAATATCACAAAGTATACAATATTTTAAACTTCCCCCAAAATAACTGAAAAGAAACCAATAAACAAGTGTGTAGAATATTGGGTGAAAGTCTAAAAAGGCAATTTTCAGGTAGAAAAAGACAATACCCCATAGACATATAAAAAGAGTAATATGACATACTGTATCTCACAGACATGCAAGTACACACACACACACACACCTTGTTGGCCCAATTAAAACATTGGAAAATACTAAATTTTGGTGAGAAGATGGAGTGCAACATTTCTTGTACATCACTCTAAGAAGTGTGAATTGGTGTAATCCTTGCAGAAAAATTCTGTGCATTACATAACAAATATGAAAATGTATACACCGCACAAACCAAAAATTCCACTATTCCACTCCTTGTTAGCTATACTGGAAAACTTTTGTACATAAATACATCCAAGAAGTTCTGTGTAGCATTACTCATAATAGCAAAGTAATTATTACAGCCAAATACCCAAAATATTAGAATAAACCAGTAAATAAATTATGGTGATTTTACCCAAAGAAAAAGGGCAAAGAGTAAAAATGAATTAACTATAGATAATGGCAACAAACAATTTATTCCAAAAGAATACACCTATTTTTATTCAAGTTACCTGAAGATCAAAAATAAGCAAAACTATATAGATGTGGCAGTTTGATATAGTTATCTATTCCAAAAATAGATATTGGATTATACTTGTAAACTGGTCTGTTCCTCTGGGCATGATTAAGTTATGATTAGGGATTTGATTGGGCCAAGTCAGTAGGACGTTGAGTCCCTGCCCCTTGATGGGCGGGGACTCAGAGATAAAATTGTATGGGAGAGCAGAGGAGTTAGTTGGAGTTTTGAGTTGGAGTTCTGATGTGGAGTTTTAATGCTGGAGCCTAGGGGAGTAAGCACACAGAGGAGCTTGGTCCTGAGGAAAGAGGGAAGGCCCCAGGAAAAGAGATGAGCCATTCGCCTGGCAGTTCATAGCTGGCCTTGTGGAGAGAACAGAGAGGCTGAACCCGGAGAGAAACAGAGCCCCAGGAAGAGAGGAACCCAAGAAACCTGAAATCTTGGCAGACATTGGCAGCCATCTTGCCCCAACACGTGGCAATGGACTTTGGTGAGGGAAGAAACTTACGCTTTACGATCTGGTAACTGTAAGCTTCTACAATAAATACCCTTTTATAAAAGCCAACTGATTTCTGGTATTTTGCATCAGCACTCCTTTGGCTGACTGAAACAACAAGTATGGAAGGCGATAGATACAATGCTGAATGATAAGGAAGTAGACTTCAAAGATAGTATTAAGATGCTATTTCTGTATTCTACTATAGACTTATTGTGATTCTAGCAATGGAAATAATTATATCATTCATATGGAGGCAGTGGCCAGTAGAGGTTCTGAGGGTAGGGAGAGGGAAATACAGGTGAAATATGGGGACATTTTGGGAACTTGGGAATTTTCCTGAATGACATTACAGTGACAGATACAGTCCATTACATATCTTGCTATAACCTACAAAATTGTGTGGGAGAGAGTGTAAACTACAATGTAAACTATAATCCATGCTTAGTGGCAATGCTCTAAAATGTTTTCATCAATTTTAACGAATATACCACACTAATGAAAGATATTGTTAATGTAGGAAAATGTGGGAGGTGTAGGAAGCAGGTATAGGGAATTCCCTATATTTTTTATGTAACATTTATGTAATCTAAATACCTTTTTAAAATAATAAAATAATATATTATTTTAAAAAAACCATCTGCCACTAAAGAAAAAAAAGATACTATTTCTTATATGAAATTATGTTTTTCAATGTGTTCAATTTATTATTTTAAACTACAAATACTTTTATATAGTCTGTAGTATTATGATGAATTTCAAAATAAAAAGATTTTAATAACTCAACTAGAGGGGTAAATAGACTGGCTACAGCCGGAGAACAAATTAGTGAGGTGAAAAATTGAGTTAAGAAAATTTTTCAAAGCTTAGCACAAAAACTTAATGGTATGGAAAGAATTTTAAGAGACATATAAAATAGATACAGAAACCCAAATATCCATCAACTCAGAGTTCCAGAATGAGAGAATAAAAAGAATAGAAATGGGCAGTATAAAAACATAGCACATGAAATATAACAGAAATGTACAAAGAAGCAAGTCATATGAATGAGATGCCTGGTGCCAGACACAATATATTAAAATAAACATCACATTGTCTTCTGTGAACTGAAAATTAAAGATAAAATTCTCAAGGTTATCAGAAAGAAAAAAAACATACTACTTTCAATGAATGAGAATGCCAAATTCTTACAATTAATTGCATTGGTTGGTTGCAAGAAAACAGTGCTACAATACCTTCAAAGTGCTAGGGTAATATGATTTTAAGTCTACAACCCTCTGGAAAGACACACTATTATTAATATCTTAGAGTGAAATAAAGACATTTTTGGACATACAGAACTCAAAAAAATTCCCTCCTATAGGCCATCTTTAAAAGGATTAATAATGTCCCCCAGAGGATATTGCTTATGAAAAGTAATCCATAAAGAAGTAATGAGAAGCAAGGAGCTATGGGAAAATATTAGCTCTATTACTCTAATAAGAGTCATTATCACTATCACGGAAATATTACTTTAATAGAGATTTTCTGAGACAATGACTTAACAGGTAATGGCCAATAATGAATTAGAGGATTCAAGGAAAGTCTCAGGTTTGTGTGTCTGAATGGCAGAGGTGGTGGGGAGGTCACGGTGGACATGCACCTCTATGTATGATTTAGCATTTGGGCATTCTACCTGGGGGAAGTGTATTTGTTGATGCATGCTTTATTTATTTATTTGTTTGTTTGTTTATTTATTTATTTATTTATTTCAGTTGTGTGTGTTTGTGTGTTTAACCACAGTAGCAGCTTTCTATTCCAATAACTGGATTTTTTGGTCTTTTTTCTGATACCTGATAATGTACTGAGAAGGCCACTCTCCTTAATCATTAACACGGGCCATGGAACATATCAAAATTTGTTGTTTATACTGTACAGCACCAACAAAGAAGAACTATTCCAAAGGATCAGCTTTTATCATCCTTGCAAATCTGGCAAGCAATCAACCAAAAGGAATATGTGAAACATAGCACATGTTTAAAAACACTAGACTAGATAAATACTAGAACTCAAAAAATTTCTATTAAGATATCACAGAGTATTTCCATATGGAAATACATTGCAGAATATTTTTACAAATAGCTATTGCCACAATTATTAATAAAGTAATTTATGGGCTCCTAGAGGACAGGTTTACCATCTTGGTAATTTTTCCTCCTAGCCCCAGGACCATATCTGACACAAAATTTTTTTGTTACTTTTTCTTTTTTTAAATAACTTTATTTCAAATGATACCAAATTTTTAGACATAAAATTTTTAATAAAAAGTTAGATGTATGCTTTTTGGTTCAAATGATAACAATATGAGAAAATCCTAGCAATTAGTAGAGCTGCAGGGGAAGTGATGAAGTGATGTTACTAAAAAAGGTCATTGCTTCCATTATTTTTATAATGTTTTTCCTAGAAGGGTCCTAACCACCACAGAAATGACCGTCTAAATATTTTCAACTGTACCTAACAATCAGGGGATCAAATTTCCTCATACCCTGGTACCCAGCATGTAAGCTGTGGGTGGTCCACCTCTATCCCCTCAGAATAGCCCTTGTAGTGTGTGGAGGTCTTATTTCCGTTTGTCAGCATCTAATGAATATCCAATGACATTTCATTAGGGAGCTACATTTGGGCTTGCTTTGCTTTATTACTGTCATCTACACCATCTCTGCTACCCTCCATCAATCTTTTTCACTCATCAATTTTACTATAGGTCTTGAGTACCTCCTCTACATCTTAAGGATATTAGAGATATCAAACAAAGCACAAAGAAAAACAAACAAACAAACAAACAAAAAAAACTGGGTTCAATTAATAGCACCAATTATTGTTAGATATATCTTTTATTTTCACATATTTGCAGACAAGAAACACAGGATTATTGAATTGCAATTCTTTACTTATCAATTTGTCTTTTCACAAGGTCAGCAGAGAGCTAAAATGAGACATTCTTGAAAAAGTAGGACAGTGTGAGGGGAGCTATTATATTTGAATATAGCATTAAGTCTTGTTTGTTTTTTCAATCACCATTGTACTTTTGGCATGTAGGTAGAAGGGTGGAAGTGGAATAAATTAAAATAATGTAGAAATAAGGCATATGTTGAGATCCTGCAAAGATCCATTCTCTTCTTTAATAATAGAACCACTGAATTTTAGATGGGCTCATAACCATTCAAAATATGGACAATTTCTCAGCATGCCTTGCAGCTAGATGTGGACAGGAGGTTAAATTCTGACTACTGGATGGGAACATAATAAATCTGTTGCCTTAGTTCTTTTCTTTCTACTTTTCTGATATTTGATATGTGAATACAATGGTGGGAAGAGGAACATTCATCTGACACTATGAAAGAAAAGACTAACTTCAGTCGAATTGCAAGATAGAGGGAGTTTTTGCATCCAATGTGGTGAAGCCACCATAACTTTCCTGAACCACCTACCCAGTGTTTGATGTAAGTGAAAACACACCTTCACTTTGATAAAGCCACTTTTGTTTGAGTTTCTTTATTATAAAAATTTAACTTAGATCTTATTTATTATAGCATCTGACCAGACTATTGTTGATTTTGCAACTACAAAATATAGACAGGGTGTGGCTAAATATAAGTAAAACTGGAAAGAAAATAAACAATTCATTAAATTATTGATGAACTGAAGTATATGATATGGAGATATTTTGTTTGTTTCTTGAAACTATTATTTAAACAATATATTGGCACTTACCAAAGGATATTAATATGATTGAATTTCCTTTCACAAGTAAGCAAAACTTTATACATGTTATATTGACATCAGTAGTAGAGTTTTGTACCTATTTTCAAGTAATAACATAAAATTAAAGCATAAGATATATAAAGAAATTATTGTTCATATATAGCTATAAACAAATTCTAATTATAATTTTTCAAATATTGTTCTTTGCTAGACCAAGAGCATTATATCCATTCTGTTCCATTAAATATGCATATTTAAATAACTGTGACTAATACTAACTCTTTTACACTATCTGCATTATCTCACAATCTTACTATGGAAAATTAGATATTCATGTTAGTGAAAATGGAAAAGGAACCTATTTGGAATTAGTGAATACATCTGATGTAAATATCCCGATTGCTCATCTACGGGTCTATTTTGATGTACTTGAAAAGGATGTGTTAAAACGGATTCAACTTTTGTCTGATCATTGATACATAGGAATTCTATTGTTTTGTCTCTTTACTGTATTCCACTTTTTTAAAACTCTATTAAAAATGATAAATTGCTATATCCTACATTTTATTTAATGTATTCTTCCAGAATGCAACCTTAAGTTTATGGTCATTTTTAAAATCTGAATGCATGGTTGTTGTACAAAGTCTGCTGATCACACCCAGGTTCTAGGAAGAAATATTTAGCAGCTACAAATAAAAAGAAATATCACAGGTTATTTTTGTCTCAGAATATATGACTTTTTGAGCAATTAGCAAAAAAAAAGTAAATAAGGCTGAAGGGAATATTTTAAAAATAATAATTGTTTAGGAAATACACTTGTAAGCTAAATGAAATCAAAAAAGCAAAAGTAGGACTGATTGTGTTGTAACTAAAATTAACATATGAAAATAAACCTGATAATGAGGAGAGAGAAAAAATATATTGATGTCTTTGAGTAAAGACAGTTTGTTTAATTTATAGAACTTTCATGTTTTAAGATTATGAAAATACCAGTAAATTTGCATATGAGTAACATAATTTAATAGATTTCAGTGATTATAATTTTTGCATGGATGTAAGTATTGTCATTCTTAGATGTCCATGTAGATGAATTTTAAATTTGTGTGGAAATTAAATAAAATGTTGCTGTAAATAATATTTATCAGATCTATTCTGCTAAATTACATATATAGAAGCTAGAATTAATTTGCCCCATGAAAAGTACATTAGCGTCACTTAAGTTATTATTTTAAGGGAAATAACTGATAATACAATATCCCTTTAAAATAATTTTTGTCAATGCAATTAATCTCAATAAGTAATACATCTAGTATAAAATGAAAAACATGCAAACATACTTGTAGGATAAAGAGTAAGTCTTCCTCCCTCCCCTGTCACCAGACATCCACTTCCTCTGTCCAAAGGTAATCATTGTTACCACTTTACATATTATTCAGTTCTGGATATGTTACTGTTTCTGTATATGTCTCAAAAATAATAGCATATCATACCTTGCCGCTGTACCTTGTTTTTATTTTTATTTTTTGACTCAGACCATTTTGGGAATATATCTATGTTAGTGCTCCTGGAAAAATTGCATAGAATTTAATTATATGGATACACTATGAGTTATTAAAACAATTTCCATTATTTATGGGTCCTTGTGTTGTTTTTAAACTTCTGCTAATAGGAAAAAATGCTGCAATGAATGTGTCCTGTTATCTATGCCTTTCCTCACATACTATTTGTAGCATAGACGTAGACTTGGAAATGGTGTGTCAGAGGTATGTCCATGTTAAACTTTAACGAATATGGTCACATTGCCCTTCAGGGATGGTGTAGTTATTTTCCTTCCCTCCAGCAATAGACGAGAACCCTTTTTTCCCTATTCCCTGTCTCTTAAAATCAATGTATTATTAACCATTCTCATCTGCCAATCTGATAACTTAAAAATGGAGTCTCCTTGTAGTTGCACTTCTCTTATTATAAATATTATTAATAATATGCTTAAGAGCCATTTGTATTTCTTTTTCTGTTTTTATATTCTCTATTGGGTCATGTCATTTTATATTATTGATTTGTAAGAACTCTCTACAATAACAGAATTGCCATTTTTTCTGTAATATCATTTTCAAATAATTTGACCATCAGTTACTTTTGGTTTTTGATCATGGTATTTTATTTTTCTTAATCGAATTTTTCTTAATTTTTATAATAATATTTATCAATATATCCTTCTTTGAACCTTGGGTTTTATGTCCTACATAAAATTCTCAAATTTGAGATTATTTTTTATAATCCATGTTTATTTTCATAGAATTTTTATCTTGGAATTCAAATTTTAATAGCACCTGGAATTTATTTTCAGATTAGTAATGAGATAGGAACTGTAGAAATGATTGCATGCTAGTTATTAATACTTTTGGTTCTCTTTATACATAGTCTAAATTGTATTTCTTTTTCTCTTTGGATTCAGATGTGGCCATCTGACTTGCTTTGTCCAATGAAATGTGTTGCTTCCAGGTAGAAATTTTAAGACATTATGCAAGTCAATATGATCTCTTTTAATTCTGCCAACATTTCTTCCATATTTCCACAGATAGTAGTTGTTTTGGCAGTCTGAGTTCCAGTGCAAGTGTGATGCAGAGCAAAGGACTCCAGCCAAACCACAATGAACCTGAAACATGAGTGAGAAAATAACCTTGTTTTCAGCCATTGAGATTTGTGACTTGTTTGTTACCACAGCGTAACCTAACAATCCTGACTGAATACAGTAATCAGTATCCAACAGTGGGAACTGCCTCTTCACCCATCATCCTCAGACTAATAAAACTACTTAAAACATGAGTTTGAAGGTGGCCAGCCTCAAAACTGTATCAGAGGCTGGGGGCATTATGAGTCTTGCTATGCTCTGATGAAAAATCTGGTAAAATTGTTGCTTGTGGTAATTCTGGAAGATTATGCACTTAATGAACTTTTAACTCCAAGAGTACACATTGGTAAGCGGAATGCTATACTACGTACTATTGCTTACTAAATGGTGAAATATTAAAAAAAAAAAAAGCCCCCCCAAATTAAAAATGGCCAGTTGACAAACTATAATGAAAAAATAAAGAGTCTTTAAATTCAGAGACTTTAAGGTTGATAATGGCAACTGCTTCTCAATCCTCAAAGTAAAAGTTAAAATTAAGAAATATTTTAAGGAACCATACTATATTTAAATTCAGCCTTTTCACAGCAGAATGGATGTCACGCTCATTGTTAAAACTTAATGTGCTACAAGTGAAGGTACTAATAAGTTGTGGCATCCAGTAAATACGTTAATTTGGACAAGAGACTTAAGAGAATGAGATATTGGCTCTCCTATTCAAACCTAATAAGCCCCAAATACCCCCCAGTTAATTCAAGAGGAAGAGGCATTGGGTTAAAAAGTAAAGAAGAACAAAACTAAGAGGAACTTTTAGAAAAGATGTATGGGTGTGTCTGTTGGCATAGAGAACTGTCTGGAATCAAAGAGATAAGAACTTTATTTGGTTTTTAAAATTTATTTTCATTTCTTTTTTTTGCCTTTATTTTTACAAACCCTTGTGTTGAGGGCTGACTTTCAATAGATCGCAGCGAGGGAGCTGCTCTGCTACATACAAAACCCCGTTTATTTGGTTTTAGAGCATTCCATTGCTAAAGAAAACTCAAGCCTGTGTGGCTGGGGTGGGGATGTGTGACTGTTAGTGACTTGACTTAAAAGCTCTTTGGCCCCTAACCATCTTATGGGCAGGAAGCAGGCTGGGAATTCTGTTCCGTATCCAAGGAGTACATTTTCCCTAAGCCCACTACAGATACGGCCTAGAAGACAAGAAAAAAAGAAGAATCTTACAGAGCGTGGAGCCAGGGACTGAGTAGTACAATAGAGAAGAGATATCCGCTCAGAGAGTGAAATCAAGACCTAGTCAAGAAACAAGTGACCTCTCAGAATATCTTCTCTGGAATTTCAGAAATGCCTAACCACCAGTGTTTGCTGTGTGTCTTCAATTTTTCCCTTTCCAAACTAGAGGGTTTATTATGGTTATCATGCCCATTATTATATATTGGGTATATGGAGGGCAGACAACTTGTGTCTTTCATTTATGGGGTGACCTATGAACAAAACTAAATGCCGGAGGAACCACATCCAGGGCTGCTGTTTATACGGGGCATAAACCAGAGCTTGTGGACATTCAGCTGATGATATGATTGTAAGGTACCACTGGAGGGGGTTTAGTTGTGGAGGAAAGGATGGGGAAGGAGCTGATGAACTGCCCTAGTAGTCATTAGTGCTTTTCACCAAATATTCCCAGTTCTTTTCATTCCATGTACATGTAAGTTTATGTTTTCTTACCCACCTTGAAATGAATGTTGCCCTGCGACCTACTTTGGCTAAAGAAATGCAGATCAAGGTGAAGTTTATTGCTTTGTCCAGAAGTTTTAAAAGCCAGTGAGGTTTTTCTCTGCTTTGTCAATTGTGGAAATGTGGAAAAGGAACCTCTCTCAGCCCAGGTGTCTGAATATGATGCAGAGTGGAGACCCCTTTTAACCCACAATGGGCATTTGGCTTAAGAAAGAATTTTTTGGGGGGAGGGGTTTGGTATCTGGGGACTAATTAATATAGCAATGTATTTTAGGTGATCCTAATTTTTGTGTTTTGGGTGATGGGGGTGGGGAAGGGAGTTAGGTATGCAGTTGGCCCAGTAATACTTACTGAATCATCCCCTTTTACCTGCTGTTTTACTATAGCTCCAAAAGTACATGACCCTATTTTTGAAATTTCTGTTCTGTTTGAATAATTTGTTCTTTATTCAAGAGGATGATATCATTTAAATTATTGTAGCTCTAAACATTTAATATTTAAAATATTAGCCCACTATCACTACTCTTTGTTTTTGGAATTTGTCTGGTTTTCTTTATTTGCTTTATTAAATATGAATTTTAGAATAAGTTTGTATAATTAAAAAGTCATGTGTATTTTTATTTGAATATCTACTTTTGGTGGGTTTGTATTCTTTTTTGTATTAACTGACATTCTTGTTTTGCAATTGCAACTTGATAAGTATAAAATTATAAGTATAATACAGGTTGACTGTTCCAATTATTATATATATATATAGAGAGAGAGAGATACTGGGGCTGGGGATTGAACCCAGAACCTCATATGTAAGAAGCCAGGACTCAACCATTGAGCCACATTGGCTCCTTGAGTTAGTTTTTTCATTAGTTTGCTTGTTGTTTCTATTAGTCAGCCAAAGGAGTGCTGATGCAAAATACCAGAAATCTGTTGGCTTTTATAAAGGGTATTATTTGGGGTAGAAGCTTACAGTTACCAGGCCATGAAGCATAAGTTACTTCCCTCACCAAAGTCTCTTGCCACGTGTTGGAGCAAAATGGCTGTCAACGTCTGCAAGAATTCAGGCTTCCTCTTCCTCTTAAGACTCCATGGTCTCAGCTTCTTCTGATATCAGCTGTAGACTGGGATAAGTCTCATCTCTCTCCTGGGTCTTGTTTCTCTCCAGGATCAGCTGCTCTGGTCTCTTCATAAGGTCAGCTATAGATTATCAGGCTCTCTCTCTTCCCGTGGCCTCTGCCATGTCTATGGAGCCGTTTCTATTCCTCTTTGTTCTTTTCCTGTGTGTTTATTTCCTGGGGATCCAGCTCAAAACTCCCACTAACTCCTCTGCAGTGTTGTTTTCTTTGTGAGTCCCCACCTACCAATGGAGCAGGGACACAACATCCTACTGATGTGGCCCAATAAAAGACTTAATCATAATTTAATCAAGTAAAAGCCAAACTTCTGAATCCAATACAATCTAATATGTCCAGAGGGACAGACCAGCTCACAAACATAATCCAGCATCTATTTTTGGAATTCATAAACAATGCCAAACTGCTACAGTGTTTGTTTTTGTTTTTAGGAGGCACAGGGGACCAAACTGAGGACCTCCCATGTAGGAAGCAGGCACTCAACCACTTGAGCCACATCTGTTTCCATATTCCAATTATTTTAAATAATTTATATGCACAGAAGGTGTCATAGTGGCTTATTCAAGAGAATATATGTATTAACTATAGTTACTATGATATAATCATTGTGATTACTTAAAGGAAAGTGTGTGGGTTTCCATGGAGCATTAAAAATTCTCATTCTGTGGAAGGGTCAATTCACAACAAAATATGATCTATCAAGAGATAAAGGTTCATCCTAAAGCTATTCACTTTCTAACTTGGTGGGCAAGAGAAAAGACTATAGAGTCAGACTACCTGGGTTTGTTACTAAGTAACTTTGGGCAAGGTACTTATCCTATCTGTGCTTCATTTTCTTCAGATGTAAAATGTGAATAATAATTATGGCAATTTGAAGTTCTTTTATGAAGCCCTAAAATATTATGTTTTTAAACTAATCTATTCCTGTGGATGTGATACCTTTTGATTGCATAAAATTCAGTTGAGGTCCTTTGATTAGATTAGTTGATCAGATCACTTAAATGTTTTGATTGGATGACATCAGTGAGCTTTGTGCCAGCTTGGGTCTGATATAAACTGAGACACAGGGAGAGACAGAACACATGCACATATAAAGGAAGCTGCCATATTTGATCCTGCAATGTGAGAGACAGGACTCCAGTTTTGCCTACAGCTGAACTGCAAGAAGAGAATTCCCCTAGAGGCTCAAAGACCTGAAGCCCAGGGAAAGATGAGTCATATGCCTGATAGCTTGCAGCTGAACTTGGGAAGAAAGCAGAGCAGTCGAGACTGGTAGAGGAAGCCCAGAAAGAGACAAGCCCTATGCCTGGTTGCCCATACCTGAGCTCCAGAGTCAGTAGCTTCTGGAGGGGAAGGCAGAGACCTTGGCAGAGATCGGCAGTCATTTTGCTTTGCCACTTGGCCGGACAATAGGATCAACAGTAGCTGACTTCAGTGAGAAAGCACCTCTGGTGACTTGATTTGGACATTTTACAGCCTCAGAACTGTAAATTTTACCCCAAATAAATCCCCTTTATAAAAGTCAATTCATTTCTGATGCTTTGCATTGGCAGCCCTTTAGCAAACTAAAACAGTAACAACATCAACTTTAGCAAAATAAATGAATAAAAGACCCTGCATTAGTGTGCCCTTTGTCATGAAAATATGGGAAGATCTTCACCAAAATTAAGCCAAAAAAAAAAAAAACAAGAGAAAGAAATGAGGCTCATTTACCTTAGAAGATAAGAAAGTAAATCACTAGAAAAGTCTCTGCAGCTATTACAGAACAAACAACTCACATTGGTGCAGTGTCATGGGCGCCTGGAAAAAGGGAAATAGTGGACCTGATAGGTCACTTTGTGAGTTTGATCTCAATGAGGAAGACTTCCACTTCTGTCAGAAAGCTTGCAGATCAATTAGTGATAGTTACAACTAAATCTACATCAACTGAAAAATCAAGACTATTTATGCATCTCAGAAAGAAGAAAAAGTTGAACAATAAAATAAATATTATAATAGTATAATATGTGATTGAGCTAAAAGTTAAATTACATTTATAATGAATATAGACAAAATTTCATATAAATACATTGAGAGAATAAGGACGAGCCATTTGTATGTGCATATCTGTACACAAAAGACCAAATACCAAAGTCAGTAGTACAAAAAACAACTAACAGACTTAATTAATAATTTTTACATAGATGTCACCTATAAATTATTTCCATATTCCCTTTATGTTTTACATCATAGGGGACAAGGATGCATTTTTTTAATTTAAAACAACTGAGATAGCTTAGACTTAAGAAATAAAAAGTAAAATTTGAAATCCTCAGATTTCTGAACTGTTAATTTAGCTTCAACAATAAAACAACTGCCATTGTGTTTGAAAAATTAGGGGATAATTACTTATTAATTTCTAATTACCATGAAATTAGGCAGTACCCCAATTGAATTCTATATTACAGTAAGTGCAATGCTGGTTGTCCATTAAAAATTGGGACATTTTTAGATAATGCTTTGCCCACAATTCCTTTTTCAAGCAATAATTTATTAAACTCATGTATGCAACCCTCATTAGTGGCCATTAGCACATTAAAGCTGTTACTGAACAAGAAAAAGTAATCCTTTGTGCTTCCTGCTGCCATGTTATTCCTCAAACTAGTTACTCATTTTGGATATTATAGTCCTAAGGATAAAAAGATAAATGAAAATGAGCAAAATATTATATTAGACCCTACATATCAATATGGATACAATTGTAGACTGGTCATTTATGAATAATTGAAAATTTAAGAACATATAGATATGTGCTTAAAATATTTTTATTTTTATTCTTGTATATATGTAGATATATCTATAATATGTCTAAATATTGCACTAAATTCACTCTTCCTAAGTATAATTATTCACACAAAATTGGATTTTCATTTGTTTCTTTTCTGTTTTTTTTTTTATTTTTTTAACTTAAATAGACAATGAACTGACTGCAAATATGATATATAGGAAGAAAAAAGACAAGCACTATATATAATAATAGCTGTGGTAAATTGGTTTAGCCCAAGGTCTTGGCAGATTTTAAGACTGTAAGGGGAATGCTATCAAACAGGTTATCTAGTTACAATCTTTAAAACTTCCAAAGTCAACTTAATTTCATATCCATATCACTATATCTTTATCTCTATAAGAAAACAAAGAGTTAACAATACTTATACATTTCACCATGTAGGACATGGAAAATTGCTCAGAGTGCAGTACACATTGATCATAATGTATGCAAAATGATTGACTTTTTAAAGTAATTGACTTTTGAAAAATACTTATCAACTTCAAACAATAAAACACAAACAATAAATCAACTGTGAAATTACCTGTTATTACCTGAAAGACTATATGGGATGCATTTGCATAGAATATGTCTATTTCTGTGAATAAACAAAACCACCAGGGAAGAGCATATTGCTAAATGACATGAGTATTCCAGACGTAATCATCCTTTTCATGTCTCCTTTCTCTCACATAACTACACGGCTGAATTTCAACTAAGCCTGTTTTATATGTTCTCTTACTGAGGCATATTTTTAGTTGCTTTCTCAGACAAAAGAAGAGAAGGGAATGTACTCAATTTTTAGGAAAAAGACTACTTCTTGGCATTTTGTTACTACTCATCTTTGGTCATCATTTGATCTCCAACTATTATTGATATGGACAGTGCCTATTAAAATCCCAAGGGCAAATAGGTGTTCTGTGAGAGAAAAATGTTTTAAAGGATTTGGGAAACCACTCTTCAATGGAATAGTTCAGCTATTACCATGGGTCCCTGGCCTTTACTGGATCCCTTCATGTGTAAGCATGAGTCAGTGCCTCTTTCCCACATGTGCAAAACATGCAAAGAGCTGCACAAAGACCTTAGGGATGGAACTACTATCCAAGATTATAGATGAGTCAGCGGGCCTGAAAAAGGGATGTGGCTTGATCAGGATTACAATGCAGTTTTTTTGTCCTGACTCAGAAACTCCTTAAAGCTGCCTGTTGAGTCCAGCAATTGTCATTTCCTGTTAAAATTTAGGTACATTTAGATCAGTAGTTCTCCATGCTGGCTACACATTAGAGTCATGTACACCATAGTGAAGCCCCAGCCCCACCCCAGTCCAATCAGAATCTCTGGGGGTAAAGCTCTGGTAGCCTTTTATTTTTAATTTGAACTCTCCAGGTGAGTCATATACACAATAAGGTTGAGAAGGCTGATTCAGGTAAAGGTTTAATTTTAAATAAGATATTTTGAATAGTATGTATTAAAATAAGCTTTGATGTTATGTGTAAACGGATTGTAAAAGGATTTTATTTTGAATTTAATGTATTTATTCTTGTTGATATAGGAAAATTATGTCAATAATATTTTAACTTATATTTAGTAAGCTTTCTTTTAAAAACAGTGAAAGGACTTTGCATCATTAGAAGGTTGGCCCTAATATACACATACGTGTAAGTCAGTCAGGATACGTAAGCTTTTGCTGTAGTGACAGATAACCCAACATTCCCAAGACTTAAAAAACAGATTATTTCTTGTTTGTTCCAAATTAATTAAGTAGGATTTTGAATTCGGGTTTGGATGGAGGTCAGGTATGACACAAATGGGAAGCCAAAGCAGTAATCCATGAAATAAGATGGAGTTTTGCCCACAGGCTCTAGAAGAGGAGAGGAGCACCACAAGGGGATGATGGGAAGTATGAGCAGCTCAGGGGCTTCACCAGCAGGTGGGGAGCACACAAACATGTTGAGTAGGACTCATGGGCTTGTGCCTTTATTGTGGTGGT
The DNA here is from genome assembly GCA_026826555.1 of Tolypeutes matacus. Classification (NCBI taxonomy): domain Eukaryota; kingdom Metazoa; phylum Chordata; class Mammalia; order Cingulata; family Chlamyphoridae; genus Tolypeutes; species Tolypeutes matacus. The sequence continues at coordinate 2,124,396 of JAKSZT010053792.1, read as the reverse complement.
GGGGTGTTAGTAGATCTCCCCAGGAGTCAAAGATTGGCTTATTTAAAGCAAATTCCCAGGAAAAGGAAAAGGGACTGGACTTCTGAGGGAAATGAGAATGGGTAGCTTAATACAAATATTAAAGAACTGGCTGTGAGTCTTGGGTGAGCTATGTGGGTGGTTTAGGTGGTATGGGTGGTAATGGTTTGGGGTAGGTGATTATACACACTGAGGCTAAAGCGTAGACATGGGCCTCAAGAGGCCCTAGCAAAATGGATTTCCTGAGACAGCATAAACATAATGGAGGCTCAAGACACACTTATTCTAGGTGTTTGTTGTTCCAAGGGGGCTTTGTTCCTTGAGTCAGTCATCCAGGTTGAGAGAAGTTCCATGAAGACAAACTTCTATGATCACAAATATGAGGAAAAGAGTGTGTCTGCACATATACTCCTAAGTTGTTGCCTAGAACCAACCTATAGGCTACTTCTTCTTACATATCCTTGGCTAAAGCAAGTTGCAGGATTGTGCATGTCCTCATGAAGGACTGAAGTCCTACCATGTGTTGAGATCTGGAGAATTGGCATTATGAGCAGTCCTAAATTGGCATTTATGAGTATTTTATCAACTACCCCAAGGAGTACCAACCAGAAATGCAGAGCACAGTCTCCAGAGAAAATAGTATTCCGTATATATTTACTAAACACCTAACATGTACCAGAGATTGAGGATATTCCTTGGAAAAAGCAAAATCACCCCAGGTTGAGAAACATTGCTAAAAGGGGTATGATCTGCTCAAGTTGCTCCTTGCACCTGGGGCTCTAGCTTTCCTTACGAGGGTAGGGGTGGGATGTCTGTTTTGTGAATCACCCAAGGGTTCTATAAGGGCTGGCAGAGAAATGATCTTCCCTTGAATTTCTTTTTGCTGCTTCTCAACCCGACCATCAACAGCATCACTAACGTATGTCCTGGAATGAAACACTGGCATACGGAAGATTAAATCAATTCAAAGACAATGTTCACTTGATCATAATGAAGAGCTTTTTGATAAACATCAAAAAAATCAGGATGCCATCCTATAAGAATAGTAACACAGACAGGTGAAGAAATATGCACAAGATTTTCTTTATATTTGTGATATCAAATACTGAAATACTGAAAACCAACCTAAATTCCCATCCGTAAGAAAGAAGTTAGATAAAATATGGTACATTTTAATATGTAAAATACAATGTGCCTTTAAAATAGTGCATATATATTTCTGACATGATGTATTTGATAGAATGTGACATGGAAGAGGCAAACCATAGAACAATATATATAGTCTGATTCTGTTTATATGTAAAATACAAATATGTGTGCACACATGGAAATGCAGAAGCAAATATCTGTTGGGGGCAGTGAGATTGGGAAGGAATGAAATGAGATGTTTACTTGTGTATGTGTTTGTAGATACATTATACTGATTAGTTTTCTGTATTCAAAAGAAATACCATAACCAAGTTGACTAAACAGTATCTCTATGGGCTTTTGCTTGCTAATAGGCAAAGGGTAATTAGAAAATCCCTACTTAGCTCTCTTATTTGATTATTTTAAAGTCTAAAAATGCTCAAGCATTAAACTCTTTCCATCCCACAAAACAAATGGACATTCCATCTTTGCAACTAAGCACAGAATATTTTTGCAAGTTCTGGTTTTGAAAGGTCAGTTATGGCAGAGTGACCCTTTAGCTTTATGTTGCTAATAAAAATGCATATTTCTTTCCAAAAGTTACAATTTTTCTTCTATTTTATATCAATTGAATATAATCTTTTAAAAAATCATTCTGCCAGGTTTCTAAGTGAAAGTATGCTGAACATGCCCAGCATAAAGTACACATACATTCAATGCTAGGTACAGATGATTCGAATTAGATAAAAATAAAATTATGATTAAAAAACATGTATTAAACAAGTTGGGTATTTTATTTGTCTTTTAATAGACCATTATTGCCTAGGAATAGAGTTTCTATAAACTCTATAAAAATCCTTTTATAATTCTCTTATTGCCTATAATTTTTACATAATTTAAAAATTACATAATTGGTGTCACAATCCTTGAATGAATGATTATTTTTTAAAATACTACAATGATTTCAATAGAAAAGCTTAAGGTTAAATTTTTGAAAGCAGGGAAGAATAACCTCTTTTCTTTTGTGTATTTTATTTTATCTTTGAACAAAAACAGCTAATCATTTCCTATTCCAATGTCTTTACACTGGATGGTCATAAAATGATTTTATTCATCTACACTTTCTCTATACTTGGTAGTCAGTTGGGTCATTTGGCTTCTCCTCATTCATGTAGAACTGTGAAAAGACTGCTGCCTGAGACTGTGTCAAGTTCTCTATCATGTTCTCTTTGTTTCAATCTTGTTACTTTTATTAGCCTTGAAAATGCAATACAACTGTGGCTACCTGTATGTTTTCCTTCCTGGATAACCTAAGCATACACTTGGGAAAACGAAGTTCACACATGCTGTTTCTTCTCCAATTAACAACCATTTTATAAACTGACAGATAATTAATGAAAAATAGGAGGTTATGAAAACATAATAGCTCAACTGAATGGGTTGCAATTAAAAGCTTATCAATGCCCAATTTTGTTATCATTCTGTGGTGCTTTGAAACCTCTGGAATATAATTAATATTTCATACAATTTGCAGCTTCTAAATGAAATTTTGCATTACATCAACAAAATTTAATTAACAATCATCAACACACTGCATAGGAATGTCTTGTTTACACAAAGATTATTGTCCAACTCAACTTTAGAAAAATAATTACCTACTACACACCAGGGAGAACTTTTCATTGTTATGGAGACCTCCACATGGATGACTTCTTAAGTGAATTATTGTTAAACAAACTGTTGGAGAGTTGAAAACTCTTGTCCTACATGTAACAGCAATTAGGAGAGTTAATGAATAATCTGCTTAGAAGACTGGAGAGGAATACAGTATGCTTTGGCACAGACATTGCAATGAAGAATGTCTATAAGTTTCACTGTAATAGCCCAACATGGTATTATAACTTTTTTCAGTTAAATAATGTTACTTCCTTAAATATAATCAAAGAACCATTGTTACTATTTATTGCCTCTGAATATCTTAATTATTTCATGTTATATAATCTGATTTTTTTTCTAAAAAATTATTGTCTCCTTGAGGTGTAATTATTTGCATATGATGGGCAAATATAACCAAATGATAGTTTAGACTGCTACATTTTGTATATTATTTTCCTAAATATGCACCAAAGAACCAAGACAAATACTTAAATACTTTCTGGAATATTGAAGGGAATAGATGAATGGAGAGAGACAGAAAGGGAGACAGACAGAGAGAGAGAGAGATTCCACTTTATTCAAGAAAAAGTTCTAGAATTGAGAAGCAGAATTGAAGGTACAATCATAGAAAAATCATAGGTCTCTAATAACACAATTTTTAAATTCCTTGAGCTATAATTAGAGAAACAGAATTCAATGAGCACTATATCATTTAAACGTGCATGAAAAGAACACACTGTACTGCATTAAAACCTTTAGAACTGTTAATCTTTTGAATCTGGTTCTTAAATATTTGGCAATTGAATCTCTCTGCTTAAATTTATGAACTTAATTCCCTATGGCTAATGTCTCCAGCAGGAACTTTAAAACTGAAAAACAATACCTATAGTTTCTTAAACATTGATCTTTGGAGTAGTTGGGTATAAATCTGATACCCCATGAATTTACAGTAAGCCATTCCAAGGATTACAATATCTCAAAAGCTTACTTACTTACTTAGGTTACTCTAGAAATTTACCTTTGAACTTGAAAGATATTGTGCTTCATGTGCATCTCAAAAAATGACTGAATTCTAGATAAAGTTAGTAAATCCTGTCCTCCAAGAATCACACATGGCACATGTGGAAATAGTATAAGGGCTCATGACATCATTCAGTTTCTGCCCAGAATTTCTTTGTCAGGAGCGTCAAAGAAACACTCTGACCTTGAGTTCTACTAATCAGCCACAATTAATTTACATGGGAATTTAATTGTAGACATCGATTAAGATTAGTTGTTCCAATAATAACACCATGTAGATGCACTATATCTGATTAGTTAGATCAAAAGATACAGAAAAAAAGATTGAAACAGTCCTGTTTCCAAGCAGGAAAATTCAGCTTCAGTCACTCAAACACACCTCATCATTTAGCTCTGTACCAAGTCCTTGCACCTAATTTATAATTTTGTAACAGGTGATAAATTCAGAACCTTTGCTAAAAGCAAGACATTGCATCCAGTGCTTTCTCTTCATCTACAAGGCCTGCCACTCAATCATTGGAGATTAAATTAATGTGATTCACTCTGTCTAAAAAGTCATGCAGATTTTAACTAGAAATTCTCTTGTATTCAAGATATTGGTAAATTGGTTTTTATAGTGCTTTGATATAGTTTTTTCCCCTTATTTCAATGGTAAATAGTCAAGCTCATAAAACCCTACGCCCCCATCCACTCTTGTTCTCTCCTTCTGCCTCAATGTAGGACATTTACTAATAACATATGATAAATCAATTTTCAGTATAGATTTAACTGTAATATATTAAAATCTTTTTTTCTTTTCTTGGTAATCCTAGAAAAAATTTCATTTGGCCAAGAATCAAGAGATTTAGCTAACCAACTATTACCCACCGGACTCCAATGAATATTTATTGAGCATCTACTGTGTGCTGCACACTGTTATGCTTTGCAAATCATATACACAAAGTAAGAGTCCATACAAAAGGCTTCCTTGAGGAACTTACAATAGAGATAGGAAGATTATATAGACTTGCTTGTGACAATTAGCAAATAATAAGGTCATAATTGAAAGTTAATAATTAATGATTTTTAAAATTTTTATAAATTCTTATAGCCAGTATAGAAACTATTTGTCTATAAAGTGAGTTCTTGTAATCTTACTTTATTCTAACCCTCTTTTTATAGTATCTTGTTTGGTATCAACAGAATGAGCCTCTCCGTAGGTACTGAATTTTGGCTGGGAAAGTGTAGACATAGACATGGTGTCTTGTTTATAATTGTCAAGGAGATTGACAAGTCTCTTTACCTTCTCTAGGTGCCACAACCATGGGACTGAAGGAGCCATATTTCCTTTTCTATGACTCTTGTAATAAAGAGTTCTGTGTTTTTCATGTTTTTCAGAAGTTTACTGTTATTCATATAAGGTATTCATATTTTTATTTTATTTTATTTTTTAAGTAGGTAATGGGGATTGATCCCAGGACCTCCTACATGGAAAGCAGGCACTCAACCACTGAGCTACATCACCTCCCCATCTTATTTTTCTTTGGATGAATACTTATCTTTTTTTTTTGACGATTGCAGGCAGAAAGTTTATTGGGAAGCTCTCCCAAAGAGGGGCTCTGAAGAATAGACTTCAACCCACACCTGGAGGGTGGATATGACTTTATATAGTACATTAATAGGTGGGAAACTGAGTACAGCCTGGGGCCAAATGGCCAGGGGGAAGTGGGCTAAGAGGTCTTAGAATGTGGGAGGTTGGTGGCACTTGGGCCTGGAGGGGGCTATGACCTTATCTGCTCTACTTTGTTTATTCTTGGAAGGGGATGGGCTGTGATAGCTTGCTCAATAGGTCAGGTGGGTTATGGCTGGAGAGTGTCTTTCTTCAATTTATGTCACAGGGGTATTGATTAACAGTCTTTTGACCAATACTTATCTTTGATATGGGCGTTCTTTAACTTTAGAGTACATGTACATCCCAGAAGAGTTTGTTCAAAACTAATATTCACAGCCTCCACCCACACAGTTTCAGCTGTGGGATGAGTGAACAGGAATCTGCATTTTAAAAGAGTATTTTTTACACTAATATGTAGGCACCTTTCAGCTCACACTTTGAGATGTGCAGCTTTGGTAAATTTGAAGCTGAATTTTTAACATAATGCTTCTAATTAGAAGAGCCACCTTGAGTGATTGCTTTTGCATCCATGGCTTTACTTTGTCCCACTTCAAATTCTATTACTTGTCATGTAACTACAACTCTCTGTATTGTCAGAATAGGAATTCAAATGGCACCCAGACTGGAACAAACAGGGATATCCAGTACTCAAGGATCTGAAAACAATCAGCAGGGACAAGCCTGTAGGGAAAGATTCAAGGGGAGATGATAAAAAACAATGGAAACCTTGTGGTAGAACCCAGTAGATTAGAAAGTAAATGGTAGCTGTCCTTGTAAGAGAGCAGTCAGCTCTACTGTACTGTCATGTACTCTTCAAAGGTATATGGACATTTTACACCAGCTAAGCCAATGTGAAAGGCACCTCACTGTGCATTTTCCTTGTATTGTACATTTGTTTATTTTCAATCTGTATCCAAAATTCCTTTCAAATAGGGTAAACTTTAAGTAATGAACTGCTAAATCCCCAATACTTAGAATTGTTTGTGGCATATAGTAGCTGATCAGAAAATAAATTTTGTTCAATAGATAAATATTATTTAAGTAGTAGAGGATTGACACCATGGAAGAAGGTGGAATAGTAAGCTCCAAAAATCTAATCCTCCACTGAAACAACTATTGAGCAGGCAAGAATTATTGGAATCCACTATGTCAGAACTCTGCAGTCTAGTAAAACACTTGCAAATGTTGCGGCTGGTGGAAAGAAACCCAAGTGGCACTCTTGGGGGTACAGATGAACGAAGTTTTATTACGCGCGGGCCCAGAGGAGAATTCAGCCTCCAAATTCTGAGCCCTGTTTCTCGATTTCCAGAAGTTTACATAGGAACACTAAGCAGGCAAATTCCTAAGCAAGTGGGCAGGCAGGGTTACAAAAGCAGAGGAGTGAGGTTAGCTTATGTTCCTAAAAGCAGAGGGCCATTAGAGAGGAAAAGAGTCATTATTTGTTTAGAGTTGTAAATTTCAATTTAAAGGGGCAGTCAGGGAGTGCTTATCTTCCTGACATGGATTCCATGGAGAAAAGGGGAGGAGGAGGGGAGAAAGGGACTGAAGGGAGTTTATTTTCCTAAAGCTGTGAGTTTCTGCCAAGGGGGGTTAGGGTCCCAGCACTTCCCTTATCATTCCCTGATTTTGATGCCCTTATAATTCTTTATGGGGCATCAACTGCTAACATGAGGGTTTTTCTATAGTCCCCAAGGGCTGATATTTAACATGAGGCATTACTTGGTGTTTTAAGGAGTTTAAGCGGGAAGTGATGTATTGTGTTAGGTACCATAGAACGCATGGCACAAAAGTTAAGAGGAAAGAGACTATGACTGGCATGAATGGCAAAATCCAGGAGAGGAGATACTGGAAGTAGTTCCCGCTGGCCTGGTATACATGGTTTAAAGGGTCTTTGGCTCATTCCGTCAGTAGGGCCACTTTGTCCCTAACTATTCCTGAGGAGTTTGCATAGAAACAGCATTCTTCCACTAGGGCCTGACAGATCCCCCCTGAACTTGTAGTGAGCAAGTCTAATCCTCGCCTGTTTTATAAAACTACTTCTGCCAATGAGTCTATCTGGTCTTGCAACCCTTTGAGAGCCCCCAATATTTCTTCAAGGTCATTTGATGTTTCCCGTGCTAGTGTTTGTAAGCCCTCCTGACCAATTGTGAGTGAGGCCCCCACTATTGCTGCACTCCCGACTACTCCTAGTCCTAAGAGTATCGGAATTGCCTGTATTACTCGTTTGGCTCGGGAGAGCTCTCCAGGCAACTTATCTCCATATACCAAGAACGATGGTACTGGCCAAGCCAGGTAGCAGATGCCCTGTCCACCCTGGGGTAGGCACCGGTAGGTGTTGGTGCCACAGACCCAGATGGTGGAGTTTGCGGTGCATCAGTCAGGCTCATCGAGTGGGCGGGTGGTGTCACAGATGGCCCTTCCAAGAGAGAGGATGGTTGAAGGAGACCTGGTAGTTATGTTTTTACAGTTAGCCAGTTTTCCTGGGGATTCGGTTATGCGGACTTGGAGGCGCCGGGTTCCCACCACAGAGCTGTCATGGGTCAAGAGGGTTACGTTCCATGGACAGATACCGGGAAGATGATTAGACTGGAGGAAGTGCACAGCCAGCAGGAGGCAGCTATGTTGGACCGAGATTCATTTAGGAGTTGGTGGAAATTTCGAACCTGGTTCAAAAGAACGTTGTGGGGGGCTGTTCTAATTTTGGCTTTTAGCGTCTGGGCAGCTTTACTGATATTTTTCATCAGAGTTTTCTCTGGGGGTTGGGTTACTGGGCTCAGTTGGACAAGTATGAGGTCCCCTGGGTCCGGCCCCGCTGGGTCGTATACTCCGATTCCTAGTTTTAGTCCTGTTTGGGCCTTTAAAAAGATATTTTCTGATCTGGTGGTTATGTTTAATAAGGTGAGTTTTATGGGGTCACAGGTTTCTATGCCACACCATGCCTGGGTGGGGATTTTCTGTAGGAGATATGGAGAAGTCGGTAGGACCCCCTTCCAGGAAGCGGTGGCACCTACCAGCAAGCTCCAAGAGCAGCAGAATCCTCTGCCCTTTTGGGGGTCTCGGCAGAGGTATTTGTCATAACCCCCATAGTTGCGACCCCTACACCCTCTCCTGGGGACAGGTATGGGGGTCTGGGGTGATGGGGCAAACAGCAAGATGTAAGGAGCGTGATCTTGGATTGCCCTGCAAGCGTCAAATATTACAGAGGCTGAAGTTGCACCTGCTGAGAACGGGACTGAAGTGTTCAGCACAGATTGTTTGCCCCAGCTTTGACTAACTTGCAGCTGCCATAGATTTGGGGGGCAGGTATTGGTTCCTAGGGAGGGGACAAGGAAGGAAAGGACAAGCAAGTCAAGGCACAGAAGCATCCTATTATACACCAGTAAGCAATGGCAATTAGGGCTCTATTCGCAACAGTCCAGTCTGCAGGGGCCACAGCAGCAAGTCCAACTCCAAATACCAAGGCGAGCAGGCCTTATAAGCACAGGATCCACCAGGAGCAGGGGTCCATTCAGCAGGCATTTGACGAGGTCGGTGCTCGGAGATCCCAGGTGACTCGCACTCTCAAGGGGTGTCTGGGTACAGGTTGGGCTGTCCAGCTGTCCTGCTCTTTATCGGGGTGTGCCTTCTTGACCCTGGAATGATGGATCCAAGGGATGATGCCTGCAACTTTAAGAGCAGAAGGAGTTACAGGGATCACAGCATGTGGACCTGTCCAGGAAGGCTGAAGGGGTTTCTTTTTTCCAGTCTTTGTCCCAGACTAGTGTCCCCTGGCTGGTGGGGGTGCACCAGGTGTCCAAGGGGGATGAGATTCCGGGACAAGACAGTTTTGTGTATTTTGGCTAGAGTTTTCCCCAGTTGCTAGAGAATGGAATCTTGGCTAGCCTCCCCCAGAAGTTTGAGATTTCCTTTGAAGGCCTCGATAATTGAGGGCGGCTGCCCAAATAGAATTTCAAAGGGTGAATAGCCTGTGGGTCCTGGGGTGCACCTAATTCAGAGAAGGGTCAAGGGAAGTAAGTGTACCCAGGGAAGACCAGTTTCCTGGCAGAATTTGGCTAGGGTGGCTTTGAGGGTTAGACTCATGTGTTCAACTTTCCCTGAACTCTGGGACCTATAAGCGGTATGGAGTTTCCACCTGATTCCTAACATTTTTGCTAGCTCTTGGACTATGGCAGCCATGAAGGCTGGGCCATTGTCACTTCAAATTGACAGTGGCAGCCCATGTCGTGAAATGATTTCTCTAAGTAAAGCCTTGGTCACTTACTTCTCTTGCCTTTTTGGTGCGAGTGGGGAAAGCTTTGACCCAACCTGAAAAGGTGCATATCATCACCGACAGATATTTGTACCCCTGACTTTGTTTCACTTCTGTGAAGTCTACTGTGATATCTTCAAAGGGGGCTGTCCCCGTGTGCTGGACATCTTCTGGAGCATGGGGGCCCTGCAAAGGGTTGTTTTTGGCACAAACTTGGCACTGGTTGCTGATGGTGGCACAGAGAGAAGTTAGCCAGGCTATATAGCAGTATCTCCCGAACAAGACTTCTAGCCCAGTTTTCCGTAGCTGGGTGAGTTGGTGGTACTGTTGGATGAGGGCATGAACAGCTCCTTTTGGTACAAAAATCTGGTCATCTGGGAGCAGCCAAGTTCTCTCAGGGGTTCAGCTTCCCCCTTCTCTTTTAGCCCACTCCTGTTAAAGTTTTGAGTTACATCCGGGAGCCCCAAGGCAGGGGCTCGGCCGAGTTGTCTTTTGATGTTTTGAAAGGGCCCCTGTTGAGCTTCGCCCCAGGCTAGAGGCTCTTTTTCTGGACCTGCCAGAACTTTGTAAAGGGGTTTGGCCATGGCTGCAAACCCAGGAATCCAAATGCCGCAGAACATTGCAGCCCCGAGGAACTGGCGAAGCTTTCTTTTTGTGGTAGGGGTAGAGATGGTGCAGATTACTTTCTTTCATTTGGGTCTGAGCGACTATTGCCCTTGTGTGATGCGGAACCCCAGGTGCTTGACCGGCTGTTTACAGATCTGGGCCTTTCTCCAAGACACTTTGTACCCAGTCTGTGTTTGAAGTTGTTGGAGAGTCTGGGTCCCTCTCCAGCAGTTCTCTTCCGTCTCACTGGCATGTAGGAGGTCATCTACATATTGTAAGAGGGCAACCCTGCTGTCTTCCCGGGGGTAGGTGGCCAAATCTGCTGCCAAGGCTTCCCGAAAAAGGGTAGGAGAGTTTTTGAATCCCTGCTGGAGCCGGGTCCAGGTTAGCTGAGTTTTCTGCCAGATTTTGGGATCTTCCCATTCAAAGGCAAACAGAGGCTGGCCGGGGGGGGGGGGGGGTTGGGATTGGCAGCCACAGGCAGAAGGCGCCTGTTAGGTCCAGGCAAGTGAACCAGGTGGCTTCAGGCGGCAGCTGTCCTAACAAAGTGTCTGGGTTGGGAACCACCTGATGTAAAGTGAGAGTGGCGTTATTAATGGCTTGTAAATCCTGCACTGGTCGATATCCGGTCCAATCTGGCTTTTTTACTGGTAATAATGGGGTGTTCCAGGGTGACTGGCACTCGATCAGGATTCCTTCTTTTCTCAGGTGATCTATGTGTTTGACTATGCCCAATTGTGCTTCACGGGGGATCAGATACTGCCTCTGCTGGACTGGGACTGTTCCAGGCTTCAGGTTGATGATGATGCATGCATGGTTCCGTGCCATTCCCAGTGGGATTTTTTCTGCCCAGACCTGGAGGAAAAGTTCCAGCAGTTTTTCAGGATTCTGACCTGAACTTTCTTCTGCATGAAGTCTCAATTCTTCGCGTCAGGGTACGGTGATGAGGAGAGTGAGGCTGGTCCCGAGGCTTAAGCTTTCTGCCCCTTCAGGTTTGAAGGTAATCTGGGCTCCCGGTTTGGTTAAGAGGTCCCTACAAAGCAGGGGAACTGGACATTCAGGCAGGTACAGAAATTCATGAGTCACTTCATGGCCACCAAGCTGGCAAGTTCTTGACTAGCAAAAAGGCCATTGGCTTGACTGGTCCTCAGTCACTGCTAAGATATTAGCGGTTTTCCTACTAAAGGGGGCCACGGGGGTTTTGACCACAGAATGTTCAGCGCCAGTGTCCACCATGAAAGTCATTGACTGGCCCCCGACTCGTAGTCTGACCATGGGCTCGTGCAGGCCAAGTTTCAGTGAGCCCGGTCGCCCCTATTCAGGGTTGAGACCTGTCAGCTCGATCAGATGGTCTTGGGGCTCAGGTCCGTATTTCCCTTTAGGGATGTTCCCTCTATGTGCCTGAGTCTTTTGGGGGCACTCATTTTTCCAGTGTCCACTTTCTTTGCAGTAGGCACATTGGTCTCTGGCCAGAGGCACCTTTCTGGAGCTTGCCCCCCCTTTTGAGATCACCCATCTCATCTGGTGGGGTCAGGATTTCCCAAGGCTGCTGCCAGTAGGGAGGCTTGATGTTTTATTCGCTTCTTGGCTTCTTGTTTAGCGGCTTCATCTCGATTGATGAATATTTTGTTGGTGACTTCCAGGAGTTGACAGATGTTCATCCCCGCGAACTCTTCCAATTTCTGGAGTTTTCTTTTAATGTCCGTTGCTGCCTGCGCAACAAAGGCAGCATTCACCATCCTCTGGTTTTCTGGAGCTTCTGGGTCAAAAGGGGTGTATATTCTGAAGGCCTCACAGAGCCATTCATAGAAATCTCCCCCAGATTCGTCGGGCTTTTGAGTAACTAAAATCGTCTTTGTCATGTTTGTGGGTCGTTTTGCCCCTTCTCGGACCCCTCGGAGGAGCGCTTCCCAATATTGCTGGAGTGCAGCCCATGCCTGATCAGTGTTGAAGTCCCAGTTCAGCTGGGCTTCTGGTGCCGCCTTTCGTGCCCAATCTTCCAGGTTTAAGACGCCAGTAGGGGCCTGCTCCTGCAGCCACTTTCAGGCTTTCGTCAGAATCCGTAGTCTCTCCTCCGTATTAAACAAAGTCAGGAGGAGTTGGCGGCAATCATCCCAAGTGGGACGATGGGTTTGGAAAATGGATTCCATGAGATCAATAAGGGCCTGGGGCTTTTCTGAGTAGTTGAGGGTATGGTGCTTCCAGTTTAAGAGGTCTGTAGTTGTGAAGGGCTGGTAGTATAATACAGGCTTCCCGGGTTGGATGGTCCCATTCTCACTGCTGGGCTGGACCCTGTGTTTTACGGAGGGGCATCTGAAATGCGGGTTGTGCCGACCTGAGCCTCCTTGCTAGTGGGGTTCCAGAGCTTTCCTCAGAGGGGGTCGATGTTCCCAGAGGGACCGAAGGTGGAGGTGTTTCTGGGAGATCTGCCTGCACTCCCGAGCTAGGAGGAGAGGCTAGAGTGGCCAGAGCATATGCTGGGGTAGGGGGGGCCACTGGGTCCTCCTCCGAGGACCCTTGATGAATGACTGGCTTCCGGAGCCTCATTCCCTGTGCAACCAAGACCCTGCTCTGTCCCTTTTTCCCAAGGCACAGTCCATTCCAAGGGAGCAGAGTCTGGGCTATTTCTAACCAAGAGCCGATGTAGGAAAACTGATCGGGGTGGACAGGAATTCCTGTGACCACCAGCCACACTGTACAGACCCTGGCTATATCCAGGGTCCCTTCCGAGGGCCAGTCAACATTAAAAGTGGGCCACTCTACTTCACATAAGGTTCGGAGGGTGCCGGGGTTTCATCCGAGTACCATAATCTCCGGAAAAACCCTTCTTGAAATTCTTGAGCATACAGTTTAAGACGGTAGGTTTTGACTATGATGAGCCCATACCCTGCGTCAGTGGTGCAAGACAGACAAGGGAAGGGGTCGCCTCTTTCAAGGGCACTCAGATACCCGCCTGTCTGCATCTCTCGTGAGAACTTCAGCTCGCCTTAGCTAAGGCACCCGGGTAAAGTTCGGGGTGGCCATTATGCCCTATGACATGGCCACGGAAAACAGGTTAGGGCCCACATGGGCTCTGTAGCATAAAACTTCGGAGTCACGGACTGGTACGGCAGATGCAAGCCTCTGCCTTCCTCACTCACTCACACAGTCACTCAGAGGTTATGCAGTCCCTCCCACGGGGATTGCCCTATTCTGGAATCTCGATACTCAAGATTTCAGGAGGTGATCAGTCTCCTCTTCTGTCCGGAGATGGGCCTGAATGAGGACTTGGCACCCAGGGCCTTACCTTTCCAGAGTCTTCTGCCACTGTTCAGTCTGCCTCCCCACTGAGTCAGGCCAGGGTGTAGGGACGCAGCCTGCGGGGACTGCCTCAGAAGGAGGTCCTGCCAAGAGAACAGATGGCGCCCACCTCATTCGCTCAGAGATCGCCACAGGCTGCGCCTGTCAGCCCCAAACCGGAGGCACAAAGGGCCGGCTAGATTGGGTTTTCCACGTCAGGGGACCAAATGTTGTGGCCAGCCGGAAGTAACCCAAACGGCACTCTTGGGGGTACGGATGAATGAAGTTTTATTATGCACAGGCCCAGAAGAGAATTTATTCTCCAAATTCTGAGCCCTGTTTCTTGATTTTCATAATTTATATGGGAACACTAAGCAGGTAAATTCCTAAGCAAGCGGGCAGGCAGGGTTACAAAAGCAGAGGAGTGAGGCTAGCTGATCTTCCCCAAAGCAGAGGGCCATTAGAGAGGAAAAGAGTCATTATCTGTTTAGAGTTGTAAATTTCAATTCAAAGGGGTAGGCAGGGAGTGCTTATCTTCCCATGGATTTCATGGAGAAAAGGTGGGGAGGAGGGGAGAAAGGGACTGAAGGGGGTTTATTTTCCTAATGCTGTGGGTTTCTGCCCAGGGGGGTTTGGGTCCCAGCACTTCCCTTATCACAGATATCTAGGGGAGTGCTTGGTGGAGAAAAACACTGGTAAATGTTAGTGAATTTTGGCATTTTAAATAGTAGCTAACATTCCTCATCCCCAGCCTTGTGGTAGGCAGCTGTGGAGGCAGTGATCTGGTGTGGCTTGCTAGATCCTAGATAGGCAAATAAGACTTTTGTCCCCCAAAATTGAGTTAGTGTGCCTTGATCTGCCCAGTGGGTCACTGAGGGATCAACATAGAGGCTGGCCATTGTTCCAACTCCATCAAGCTCAATTGGCTTCTCAGGTAGCACCTGCCAGGGAAGTTAAAGGAACATAACCCTTTTTTTTCTTTCCTTATTCTATTCAGGCATTCAAGGAAGTCTCTGTCAGGTCATAGGCTGACAACAGGCAAAATAGTACAGAGAGTTTAGTGACTACACACGGCAAGAAATATACAATCTTTGCAAAAGTAGTTTGGAAAAGTCTTTAAACAAATGATTGACTATAGCCCTAAATAAAAGACAACAGAAATCCATGACACCAGGCTAATCTGATCTCCAGGATTACCACATTATACAATTCAAAATTTCCAGTTCTCAGCAAAATATTACAGAGCATACAAAGACACTGGAAACCATGACTCATTCATAAGAAAAAAAATAAATGAATAATAATGGTCCCTGAAGTAGCCTAAGCATTGGATTTATTAGACAAAAACTTTAAAATTAACTGTCTTAAATTTGCTCAAAGAATTGAAGGAAACCATGGATAAATAACTAAAGGTAGTGAGGAGAACAATGCATGAACAAGTAGGGAATATCAATAAAGATATAGAAATTCCAAAAATGTGCCAAATAGAAACTCTGTAGCTGAAAAATAAAGTAGCTGAAATTATTAACTCATTATGGGGGTTTCACAGCAGATTTGCACAGGGAGAAGAATGGGCAAACAAAATTACTCAGTCTGAGGAGCAAAATTTAAAGATGGATGAAGAAAAATGAATTAGGAATTTAAAGGGCATAAGGGACATCATCAAGTGAGCTAACAATGCATTATGGAATTACCCAGAAGGAGAAGATAAGAAAAAGGGACAGAAACACTTTGAAGTAATAATGCCTTAATACTTCCCAAATGTGATGAAAGATATGAACCTATACATCCAAGAGGCTTAACAAACCCCAAGCCAGATAAACCCAAAGAAAGTCACACTAAGAAACATTATAATGAAACTGACAACAGCCAATGGCAAAGAGGAAATATTGAAAGGAGCAAGAGAGAAGCAACCAGTCATATACAAGGGATCCTCAATAAGATTAATAGCTGATTTCGCATCAAAAACTAGAAAGAAGTGGTGGTTGCAAAACATTGTGAATACATTAAATGCCACTGAATTGTATATTTTCAAGTGATTACATGTGTTTTGTGAATTTCATCTGAATTATTTTTAATAAGTAGTAGGAAGTGTGAAATGCTAAACAAATGACAGACTTTCGGTGTTCTACTGGACCATATAAGCACTTATAACAACGACACATCCGAAGCTGAGTCATCTGTCACCAATATCTTTTCCTATTTACATATCTCAAAGCCCATACCCTATATGGAACTGTTGCTCTTAGGTAAGTCTTCTTCCCGGAAGTAGTAGAAACCATCTCCCTGTAGTTTGTATACATTGTTCCTAATTGGGCTTCTCATTAGAAACACACGCACATACACACACACACACACACACACGATGCCTCTTCCATATGGCACCTCTTCACTTCTTGGAGGCTGACTGTTGAGTCCTGTCACTTCTCCCTCAGAATCTTTTTTCAAAACTAAACCCTCCTACTTCTTTCATCATTCTTTATATGACTTAATTAGGATTATGTCATCATCCTTGTGACATACTTCTGGGACTGCTCATTTGTTAACATTTGTCTAAAATCTAAGCAATCACAATTTGAATCAATGGATGGTGGTGAAAGTAGCACAACATTGTGAACACAACAGCATTAAAATATATATTGGAATGTGATTAAAAGGGGGGAACTGTTAGGTTGTATATATGGTAATAGAATAATTTTTTTTTAAAATCCATGCAACTGCACTACACAAAAAGTGAACCCCAAGTTAAAGTATGAACTACAGTTAATAGGACAATTATAAAAATTTGCTTTTATCAATTGTAACAAATATACCACACCAATGCAAGGTGTTAATAATAGGGTGGTATATGGGAATCTTGTATTTTATGAATGGTTGTACTGTAAACTCACAATTTTTGACCTAAGTATTCACTAAAAGCTGTTCACCCCCATCCTTTAGGTTACGATTACTTCAGACACCTGCGAGGGAATAAAAGGCATGGTACATACTTAAATTATTTAAATCACCACTCCAAAGAGCCATCAAAAACCTTTGAGAAAAACAATATTTCAAACCATTGTGTAAAGGCTTTTAATCCTATCCATATCTGCATATTCTTTAAAGAATAAATCCAGATGAATTTTGATCATCACAAGCTACATACATGGATTACAGTGCTAGCTAGTCCTCCATAGACTTCTTTTCCTGAGTAGAATTTCAGTGCAATACCAGTGACCTGTACAAGTAACTCTATATGTAACAAGGAGCTCTGTAAGATTTTTAAAAGACATTATTGAGGGGATTATTGATTACACTGCACAGTACATGATTTTTGAACTTTAAAATGATTTCAATTATACGGGAAAGTTGCAAAAATGATGCACACTCCATACATAGAACTCCAACATACCCCTGCTCCTACATTCCCCAATAGCCAGATGCACCAATTTTAACATGTTGCCACCTCTCCTGTATCATTCTATCTACCTATCATCTTCTGAACATTTGAGAGCAGGTTGCACACACCATACTCTTCGAACACATAATGCTTCCATGTACATTTTCTCCAAACAGGGATATTCACCTATGTAATTCCCCTAAGTGCAGTTATCAAGAGTAAGAAATTTAATATTGATACAAAGATTACATTCTGTATTCCAATTAATTTCTTTTGTCTCCGTAATGTCCTTTTGAGCCTTTTCTCCTCCATGCTTAGACCGCTTCCCATCCAGTATCATGTATTGCATTTAATTTCATTATATCTTTAGTTTTTTTCTTTAAATTGTGGAAACATACACAACATAAATCTTCCCTTCACAAGCATGTCATTCAGTGGGATTAATCACATTCACAATGTTTCAGTACCCTCACTTCCATATATTACTATAACTCTCTCTTCACCACAAACAGAAACCTTACACTCATTTTGCATTAATTCAGCTTTGGTAGCCTGTACTCTATTTTCTGTTTCTATTAATGTCCATATTCTTTGATATTTTCTTTGCTGTTACTATGGGGCTTAAATTTAACATCCTAAATCTATAATAATATTGTTTGTTTTGATACCATTTTAACAACTGCAATAGAAAGCATAAACTATGTTACTATTCTCTTCTAACCTGCACCTTTATGTAGTTATTGTCACAAATTACATATTTATACATTATGAGTCTAAAACCACTGACTTCTTATTACATTTTTAAACATTTTCCTTTTAGTCCAGTAGGAAGAAAAAAATTGGAGTTACAAATTAAAAAATAACAATAGTACTGGTATTTATATTTATCCATATCATTATCTTTTCCAAGATCTTTATTTCTTCATGCATGTAGCTTCAGTCAAATGTCTAGTGTCCTTTCCTTTCAACCTGCAGACCTCCATTTAGCAATTATTGGAAGGCCAGTTTGGTGGTGATGAAGTCCTTGAGATTTTGTTTATCTGGGAAAGTCTTAATTCCTCCCTCATTGAAAGACATTTTTGCCAGATACAGAATTCTTGGTTGACATTTATTTTTACTTGTTTTGGCTTTCAGCACTTCAAATATATCTTCCCACTGCCTTCTTGCCTCCTTGGTTTCTAATGAGAAATAGGCACTTCAACTTATTGAGCCTCCCTTGTATGTGACAGATTGTTTCTCTCTTGTGGCTTTCAGGATTTTCTTTATTTTTAGTATTCAAAATTTGATTATAACATGGTGAGGTGTGGTTTTATTTGAGTTTACCCTGTTTGGAGTACATTGAGCTTCTTGAAAGTGTGTATGTAAGTCTTTCATTGAATCTGGGAAATATTCAGCCATTATGTCTTTGTCTCTTCTCCTTCTTGGACTCCCACAATGTGTATTATTGGTATGCTTGGTTGTGTCCCCTAATTTCCTCAGGCTCAGTTCACATTTTTTTTTTTTTTAAATGGGTAAAAATCAAAATTCTCACAAAACATACAAACATTTGCAAAATGATATATAAATATATATGCATATATGTGTATTTGCTTACAAAAATGTTATTTATATATATATATATACATATATTTTAAGAGGTGCTTAGATTACCCAAAATATTACACGGAACCCACTGGGATTCCCATGTTCCCCACCTCCCACACCTCCCACCATATCCCACACAAACATCTCCCACAGTGTGGCCCACCACCCTCAATGAGCTTACATATCCTGGAGCCTTGCCACCAACCATAGACCACAGTTCACACTATAGACCACACTCTC